>JAHIAM010004592.1:0-84614 GCA_021605205.1 Aegilops longissima
CGATGATTATAAAAAACTCAAATTTTCCTCGCTATTAACGAATGGAAACAAGAATTTGAACTTTTAAAAATAGAGCGCTTCAAAATTTGATAAAAAAGATTAAGAAAAAAAATTAAGAAGTCCGTATTAAAAAGATGGAGAAGTTCGATGATTATAGAAAACTCAGATTTCCCTCGTTATTAAAGAATGGAAACAAGAAGTTCAAAAATAAAATAACAAAAAGTTTAACTTCTAAAAATAGAGCGCTTCAGAATTCATAAAAAAGGACTAAGAAATTCAGATTAATATTCATAAAAAACTCAGATATTTTCACGTAACCGAGAGAAGTTCAGATGATAAGCGCGGAAGTTCACGTACTACGGTTTGCATTTTATATTAAAAGAATAAAAAGAAAGACTAAAAGTTTAGTTGTTAGAAGTTCAAGTCCTCGATAGGAGGAAGTTAAAAAATTATTGTGAGAGAGGTTTGTACAAAAGGAATATCATTTGTGTAACACTCATGAATGGACGAGAAATTTACAAACAAAATACGTCACGAAGTTCAACGTGAAAACAGCGGGAAGTTCAACTACTATGCTGAATGAATTTCAGATGCAAACTTTTAAAATAAATCGCGAGTATGAAAAATGATTAACACGAGAAAAGTTGCGTGTTTACACGACTTTCCATCGGTATACCACTTGCTCAATTCCGGTGAGTGGGCGGAGAGCTCTGACGGTGGATGGAAAGCTACGAGAAAAAACACGTGAAAAAGCAGAGTGAAGTTCAAGTAGACACGCCCGAAGTACAAGTTCTTCAAGCGGTGCATTTTGAAGAATTAGTTTTAGCGATAAAAGCGAGCGCATGACCTTGCTGTTTTCTAAATTACTTAAAAGCGGCTAAGAATCATAGAAAACCATCAACATGAAAAAGTTTACGCTTTCCGTATCTTTTCAGTGGTATATTATTTGTCCCATTCCAATAAAGTTTGTAGAAATTAAAGCAAAAATACGTGTTTAGCCATTTTCAAATTTGACTTAAAACAGTAAGGAATTGGGAGAAACAATATATCTGAAAAAGTTCGCATTTCCTCAAGCTTTCCAACGCCGTATCGTTTGTTGCATTCGGACGTGTGGTTAAAAATTAGCTTGAAAATACGAACTCGGTGGAACTTGTCTCTTGTTTTCTAAATTACTTTTAAACCATTCAAAATTAGAAAACACTTTCAACATGAAAAAGTAGCGCATTTTCACAAGATTTCCAACGCCATATCATTTGCCTCAATTGGATTATCCGTTTAGAAATTACAATGAAAATACGAACTCGGCTGTTCGATTTGTGAAATTTTACGATTTTCAAATTACTCTCCATACGGAATTAGAAAACTTTCAACATGTCGAAGGAGCGGTTTATGCAGTGACTTTCCATCACCGTATTATTTGCCTCATTCCGATAAATGGTTTAGAAAGCGATAAAAATACGATTCACGTTTTTGTATGAAGAAAAAGGGTTTTCAAAACTGCTCTTAAACCGCTTACATTTTGCCAAAAATTTAACTTGGATCATAATCACGGTGTCCATAGCTTTCCAGCGGTATATTGCAAGCCCATTTGGACACCTTTTAGCTGAAGTTCAACCTAGTACTCGGGGAAGGTTAGGCGCGTTACTCGGGAAGTTCATGTGTGATCGAATATTATTCTAATCTCGTGATCGAATAGTGTTTATGTATATATATATAGGGCTGGACTATTACATTATCGGTAATGCAGAATATTATCTACCCCCTCCCCTTATAGGCGCGGCCACACAACTTTGTGGGATCATCCCGACCCTAAGCGCCTTCTTCCGGGAGGCTAGCGTCGATGGGCGGCGGCGGCGGCGGCGGCCGGGCGAGGCTGCGGCGCCGTGATTGGCGGCGACGGATCCGCCGCCGCCTCCTCCTTCCTTACATCCATTGGATCCATCGTCCGGGTCGTGATCCCGCCTCCTGCCTCCCTCCGTCGCGGATTAATCGGCAGTCCGTGATCCCGTCTCCTGCATCCCTCGTCGCCGGATCCATCGTCGGTCGTGATCCCGCCTCTGTCTCGCTCCGCCGTAGGATCCATCAGCAGACCGTGATCCCCGCCTCCGCCTCCCTCCGTCGCCGGATCCATCGAGCCAGAGCCGTCATCCGCCTCCTGCCTCCCTCCTTGGCGGGTCTCCTTCTGCAGGGGCGATTATCCCGCAAGGTGCTTCCTCAACGAACCTCTTCGCGGACATCCACCACAAGCGGGAGCTGCGTGCGCCTACGCAGAACATGCTAGTAAGACACCCACGAGAGGTAGAGGAAGAAGGCGAGACTGCTGGAGGTAATGTCACGCTCCCCACGTTTGTGTCACTCCATCGGTTCATCGATCCTGCTATGAAGAAGAACACGATGGTACATTGCAAATGCTAGCATCAGTTCATTGACACCCCGCCACTTGATGCACAATTAGGATGTCGAGATTCTTGTCGATTGCATCTAATATGCTATCTTGATTCAAGTTAAAAAACTTAAACATATCGTCGATCCGGGTAGATAGTGACAAGGTTCACTACCACTTGAGAGTTGTATGTTGTTATTCCTAAGAGTACAAGTCATGTAATTGCGTCGATTCGAGCAGTAACAAAAGCATTACGAAAAAATATAAAATTGCTACACGATAAGTTCGGTGATACATAAGCTAGCGATACTTGTAATGTAGATGCATTAATGCGATTAGGATGTCGAGGATTCTTGTCGATTGCATCTAATATGCTATCTTGATTCAAGTTAAAAAACTTAAACATATCGTCGGTCCGGGTAGATAGTGACAAGGTTCAGCTACCACCGAGAGTTGTATGTTGTTATTCCTAAGAGTACAAGTCATGTAATTGCGTCGATTCGAGCGAGTAACAAAGCTGTTGCGAAAAAACATAAAATTGCTACAGTAAGTTCGGTGATACATAAGCTAGCGATACTTGTAATGTAGATGCATTAATGCATGATTAGGATGTCGAGATTCTTGTCGATTGCATCTAATATGCTATCTTGAGTTCAAGTTAAAAAACTTAAACATATCGTCGATCCGGTAGATAGTGACAAGGTTCAGCTACCTTGAGAGTTGTATGTTGTTATTCCTAAGAGTACAAGTCATGTAATTGCGTCGATTCGAGCGAGTAACAAAACTGTTACCAAAAAAATATAAAATTGCTACACAGTAAGTTCGGTGATACATAAGCTAGCAAGATTACTTGTAATGTAGATGCATTAATGCACGATTAGGATGTCGAGGTTCTTGTCGATGCATCTAATATGCTATCTTGATTCAAGTTAAAAAACTTAAACATATCGTCGATCCGGTAGATAGTGACAAGAGAGTGCCCGCAGTTACGATAAGTTCAATGATACATAAACTAGGAGTACTTCTAGTGTAGTTGCATAAGTTATAGAAGAACAAAAGAAGTCATGCATGAGTTCAATGTCCGGTTTACAAAACAGTGCTAAAATAACAGTACATCAGTACATCCGTGTTTGAACATGAGCGTTCATCGAGTTCATTGAAAGCGAAACCAGATTAATCCCAAAAACTTTTGAATGTTGTTTGCGAAGCATGCAAGGCGGCGCACGCAGCAAGCATTTCATGAGCAAAATAGATATGGGGCACCACCTGGTTGGGTAACACCAGAAATACCGCATGGATATTTCAACAGTACAGGCAGATTTGAAGATACACCACAATCATCAGAAGCACGGACAGGTCCTTTTATACAGCAAACAACACTGTCTGGGAATGCAAGCTTTGCCGCTGTTGGGTTGCAACAAGGCCAACAATATCACCAACAACAATTGTTTTCCTTCCCCAGCGCATGCAAAAAGCCAAGGACAGGAAGCCGTGGATGGGTTGCAAGAAGGCTTCCACCGTCGCTCCGTCAACATCAATCATCGTCTTTGCAAAGCGATTCTGACAGGAAGACCAGGGCAAAAGACAGAAATTTTGGCCACTCTAGCAGGTTCAAAAGTACAAGATATGAGCCATATAGGCAGAGCAACATCACAATGAATCGAGGAGAGCGGTCGTACAACGAGAGAGAGATCTTCGTCATCGTTGCTCCCTCAAGAGATGCATTGCTGCATGTGCCAAGGGTGACACCACCGCGCCCATAAACCGGGGAGAACAACAAACACGGAGGCGTAGCAGAGCTATACATGTAAGTATCCATATAGAAAAAATACAAGCACAGTCCATACCATGGTGCTTGTGACCACCCCATCTAACATTTTGTTTGGTCCTTTGTGTGCAGCCACGACATTGAAGCTTATGTTACGCCAAGGCTAGAGATGAGGTTTGAAACTTTGAAGAAAGTAAGAACTTCTAGCGTATATCTGCGAAGCACGCTGGTTTTGCTGTCGGGGAAGGCCCCAAGTTTAAGACCGAGCCTACCTTTATTGCACGTGCCATGGAGTTTATGAATCAAAGGTGTACGAAGCAAATAGACAACAGTAACAAGGCGACAACCGAACTAAGCTGCGGGGCTAAAATGAAGGTGAAGAAGGAAAGGATGGAACATTTGTCGTAAAAGAGATAGTCAGGGAACACAACCACATGCTACAGATCACCGCAGAAATGCTTGTCTTCTTGCACTCCCACAAAAACTTTGACAAAACAATCTTGGAGTCGTCAAGTACTGCAGTTCAAAGGCATTGAACAGCGCAAATCATGAGCATTACGGGCGGTGATGATCCTGGTAGCTACTTCCTCAAAATGAATGCCAAAGACCTGATTAACTGTAAGTACAATCTTGGTCTCCTCCATAAACCGCCTCGTCTTTTTTTCCTCTGTCAAGTACAAACATATCACGCAACGCATGACTGGCGCTAGTTCAACATGCATTTTTCAATGAACTTTTAATATGCGGGAAAGCAAATAATTCAAGGATTGATGATGTGGACGATGTCCTAAAGACATCAACTTCTTTAGGGAGATGAAAGCTATAAACAGGGAATTCTTACGTGACATGCAACTCGATGAGTCCGGCGAGTTAAGAACATATTGCGAGGCGACATAAGCTGCCGAGGCGTGTCGAGGACTTCGGGACTGCGTAACGTTTGACACAACATATAAGACCAACAAGTACCATATGCCACTTGGGGTGTTTGTCGGAACTAACAACCACTTACAGACTACATTCTTTGGTTTTGCCACGATAAGAGATGAGGATGCAGATTCATTCAAGTGGCTGTTCAAGACATGTTTAAGGTGCATGAGAAGGAAGGCTCCTACATGCATCCTCATAGGTACACCCGCTAAAACCACCCCCAACCACCACCCCCCTTCCAAAAAAGAAAAGGAAAGTAACACAATAAAAATGTTGTGTCAGTTCTATTGGTATATATGCACAACCATCTGCTGACCACTCCGAGTCTATTTTCTCATTACCAGACCAGTGCCCGGCAATGGCTTTGGCGATCGCAGATGTTTTCAAGAACACAGTACATAAGCTATGCCGCTGACACATTATGAAGAAGTACAGGTAACACCTTGCGTACCTGTATTTCCTGCACGAGGACTTTAAGGATGAATTCACATCAATTCTCAACTGGCCCCTCATGCCAACTGAGTTTGAGGATGCCTGGAAAAGACTCATGGATAAGTACAACCTCCACGATGATGCCACAATGGTGGGCATGTGGAGCAGCGTGAAATGGATATCAGCCTACTTCAAAGAAATTTTCTGCGCCAAAATGACATCCACACATCGAAGTGAGAGCATGAACTATGTGCTCAAGAAGAACTACATAAATGAGAGACATAACCTACACGGTTTGTCGGCCGGGTAAACTCTGCGTCAAAACCGGGGAGGCGCACAGAGAACCAGGAGACAATGGGTAACCGGGTATAGCTCTATCACTTGTCGTAAGACAAAAAATTACATGCTTACTAAAGTAAAAACTTTATTAGAAGTTTTTCCTGCGAGAAAACTAACAATTTGGTCATCATTCTTGCATCTGCAGAAGGAACAAAACACGCTGACCTTCTATGGGTTTGACACCCAGATGGCAAAGCTGTACACGCGAGCTGTGTACAGCGAGATCAGAGATAGGCTAAAACTAAGCACTCTCTTCATGGCGACAGAGACGGAAGAGCCCACAAAGTACCTAGTGCGCTACAACCACCCGCAAAAACTGTCTGCGTGGGCTCAGCACGCGTTCCAGGTGGCTGCAGACCCCGTGGGAGAAACATATGAGTGCGAGTGCAGGCTATGGGACCACACATGTAAGGACTACAAAAAAGATGTTACATATTGTACTACTTTTTTTGCAAAGTTTTTGTTCAAATGAAATGACAAAAACATGCACCTCTTCCAAAACAAATACATGTATTTTACTGCGTCCATGTCACATGCATAATCACGGACAATTAAGGCTGAAAGCGTTCGAGAGAAATACATACTCGGAGATACACCAAGCGCCCGAACATCCAGCCAACATTTGTGAAATGACTTGAGGACAGATGGCGTCAAACAAGGCATCCCAATACTGCATTGAAAGCTCACTGGCGACGCTGAACATGAGGGTGCATGAGAAAAAGCTTGAGAAGCCAAGAGCAAATGGCAAGGGCGCTGGTCGTCATGGACAAACTTGAACAAGAACTCAACGCTATGCATTCTGCTGAAAATGGAGGTGTCGCGGACAATGAAGCCATTGAGCAGGATATTGCTACAATGTTATCCGAGATGAACCATATGGGAGCTATTGACCCGTTTGAGAACGAGGAAGAGGAGCAGCAGCAACTGAGCTTGCCCTGTGCACACTCAAGAGCACCGACAAACTCACATGCGAGATCATGAGCTCGATGGTCTTTGAGGCGAACGACATGACAATAGCACATCCTACCAGCAGCAGCAGGAAAGGGTGATTAAACCCCCAATATTCTCAAACACAAAGGGGAGGAAGAGCAAGACGCAAGCAGCAGCCAAAAAGCCACCACGCCCCATCAAGCGCGTGGAATTTGGCCCGGACGGCAAACCCCTTGGGGTAAGGGCATGCGGATTCTGCAACGTCGTGAGCAACCATAACTACCGCACATGCCCACCGCCGCAGATGCCATGTCAACAAGAACAAGCAGATTGGAGCCATCCAGCTTTCTACCAATGGAGACAACACACGTAACAGCTACACTTGCCGCAAGTGTGGCGGAACTGACGGACATAATGCCCGCACGTGCAAAGTGGGAAAGGAGGTCAGTAGAGTTGAACATAAACATGGCAAGGTACAGAGTTCGAAGCAATCAAATGAAGACGATGAAGAAGAAGAGTTTGATGAGAATGACGGCCAATCAGACGAAGACAATGAAGATGACAGTGTCGAGGGCGAGGAAACTGAAACTGACGATGAAGCTGCCAAGGCTCAACCTGGAAAGAGCGCCGGCAAGGCACAACATTCGGGGACAGTTAGGAGAATCTCAAGACTGAACAATACATAGTGGTTATCCTGCTGCGTCAACTGAAAAATAACCTTGTAGTCTCAGTTGCATCAGCACACAATGAGGAAGCATTTCACAAAACACTGTCGTTACCAAAACTTATTTAGCTTTATCGTCGATTTCTCGATCAGAACTAAAGTTATTTTTAGTTTTGATTTGTGCCATTGGAGCAGTGACATTATTATGTAAACCATTTTATAATCATTTTGAATGCAGTCACAAAATACGTCTGAAAAAACTTATCTGGATATATCCGACGCAAAACGCTACTGTGAACCAGTAACTCAGGAAAAAATATGTCAAGGAAAATTTTAAACTCTTGTAGCACATCAATCTTGATAACTCTCGGTCGTCAATTACAAAGGCGAGTACACATCAGTACTCATATAATTTCTGATTTGTGCCCGCTGAAGCAGTGACATTATTATTTAAACCATTTGATAATCCTTTTGAATGCAGTCACAAATAAATTTGAAAAAACTTATCTTGATATACCTGACGCAAAACGCTACTGTCAACTAGTAACTCAGCAAAAAAAAATGTCAAGGAAAAATTTAAACTCTTGTATTACATCAGTACTGATAACTCTCAGTCGGCAGTACAAAAGGCATAGTAATAACAAACACACCAGTGAACGACTGAAAAAAATTCGTTTTGAAAAAACAAAGCTCGGTGCCACAGTAAAACACCATCATCACCACCGCAGAGACGTGCAAGTGGGATTTGGCAGGTCATAAGTACAGCTTGACAAGACTAGTCAGTTCAACAGTAAAAACCATTTAACTTGGACGGTTAGTTCTTCCACGCCACCACCCGCGCCACCCACTGGGCGGTTGTCACGACGCACTGCAAACGGCGACCCCAACGAACCGCCTCCCACACACCACCGTCGGCGCACTGCAAAAATACCCCATTGTCTTCCATCTCTCCCTCGTTCCCACAAACCACCATTGCCGCTTCCATTTCCGCACACAAACCTCCGTGTGTCTCTCCAAAGCCCACGAGCTGCGGAGGAAGGCCATGGCGGAGGAACCGTCCGCAAGCGTCATCATGCCGAGACGCCGGACAAGAGGAGCAACCTCGTCGACATTGCGCCCCGATGAGAAGCGAGTACACGTAACGCTCAAAGGGGTTGAGCTCCACGGCAAGGAGACGCTGGAGATCGTCGCACCAGCCCGAACCGCATAAGGCCGACGAGGTGATCTCCGTGCTCGGAGGAAGCTTGGCGGCAGGTTAGGTATGATCGTCGGCGTTGGTGTGCACTACACCAACGAAGATGAACCTCCCGGATGGCAGCAGTCCTTCGGCCAGCGTCGACGAACTCGCTTGGTGTACCACATCGCAGTGCCACAAAATGGTGAGCAATCCTACTCATTTGCCCTGCATATGGTTTATCTGCTTTATTAGTAATGCATCCCGAAAATTTAATCACACTTGTTTCCCAACTAGATGTACTAGTGTGGTTTGTGAAAAGTAGATGCACTCTGCATTTTCTCAAGTAGATATACTATAAATGTATTTTTAAACCTGATGCCTTTGGATTACTATTTGGAAAATCTTGTGGAAGATTAAATTATGAAGTTGATCGACTAGTGTAGGTTTCGAAGTTAATACAATAGAGTAGTCTATGTACTCGATGTATTAAAAAGATGTTTGAACTTGATGTAGTGAAGTATTTTCTGAATTTGATCTAATGTTACGAAAATAAACTAAGGACTTGGTGAAGCACTTGGTTACGTGTTATCCTATTTCAACAAAAGTAGACTAAAGTAGTACCAATGAAGAACATACAACATTGACTGAAACTATGTATAATCCAAGAAGAAGAATAACATGATGTACTTAATTTAATTTCAGAACTTTCTTGACTAGTTTTTGAAGTACATTCATCCATTGTTTATCCTACATAAACAACTACTTCATGGATTCATCGCTTGTAAAACAAAAAAAATGGATATTCAAACATCAAAGTAATGCTAATATTCAAAATGTCTCTGCCCTTGCAGGCCCAAGCGCCTGACCGACATGCTGCAGCATGACAAGTTGTTCACATTTGCCGGTTTCAGCATTGAAAGCGACAAAGAGAAGCTGAAGTTGTCCGGTATGGAGATCAACCCCAACAAGTTCATCGACATTCAGCGCAAGTGGAGAGTTCCATACACGGAAAAAGTACGACTCCTTGGTGATGTTGCAGCCAGCGTCATCCACCCATTCTACAAAGGCATGAAGAACAAGATCAACACGCATCAAAACTACAAGCTGTGGGGACCAGCGAGCTGCCGGACAACCTCATCGAGTACGCAGGAGTAGATGCGTCGCCCGCGTACAAGTCATGGTTCATGATCGACTACATCACAGATGGTTGGAATATGCGAAAGAGCGGAGGTCGACAACTTCTACGACCGTCCCTATTGCCCTTTCGGGATGAAGATACATCGAGCCTGCCTTTGTTTTACTTCCATTTGTGCTTGCCTTTTGTCTTGTTGTTTCAGATTAGTAGTTTGCTCTTGTTGGGTTGAACCAGTATGATTATGTCGTGCTTATCATGTTTGAACAAGTTTAGTTATGTCATCAAGTACAATGTTTTGCTTATCTCATTATATAAGTTTGGTTTGGTAGCTTCGTATGTTGTTAATCCATCATTTCAAAATTGGAAAGTAGCTTCTGAATGGAACGTTGCCGTTGCTCTAAAGTACTAGTTATGATGCAACTAGTCACACAACGTTGTTCCATGTCAGTACAACTCAGTACACTTGATCGGACATTACATACTTACTACAATAAAAAGTACAAAGAAGCATTAGTCCGTAAGCGCTACTATGAATGCACTATCAGTACAACTCAGTCTACACGCAAGTACCATAGTTATGAAAATGACACCAGAAGACACTTGAGAATAATCACAGAAACAAACACAAAAAAGAAGGCAAAAAACTCAAATGAAAAAGATTACACTCACACAAAACTGACAAGAACTAGAACAAAAAGTATCAGTCCAAGTTACTGGAGGAGTCAAGTACTAGATTCAAACAAACAAAAAAAAACAAAAAATTGACCGCCCAAGGTCAGGCGCAGGCCCTGACAATGCTAGATACTTGAAATCGAGCCCGTGGGCGAATTCCTAGTAATCCGCTGCGCAGACCCGCCGACCAGGCCCACAGTCAAGAGAGAGCGGCGCCGTGTATAAGCGCTCGAGGTAAGTGTTCAGAGGAGTTCGACTGGTGAGCCTCGGCTGCGCTTATAAACAGGTCCGGAGCCCCTCGACTAGGGAGGTGGGACTAAACCAGGCGCCGCGCCTGACGCCGACTGCACAGTAGCGGACAAGCTATCTGGGCGGAAAATGGCCCAATAGCCTACATAAATCAACAAAACACCCCACCAAATAAGCCCAGGTATACAAACCAGAGGGCGGGACAAAGAAATATAAACTACAAGAAAAATGTTTGTCAATTAACCTCTACAAGAAAAAAGGAAAAAATATGATACAAAAACAATGAACCTCTAAAAAGAACAAAACTTAGTAACCTATCTATTAAATGTACATAATTTAAAAACAGAATTAAAAATTACTTTCAAGTTCAACTACAAAACTCAAAAGTTCAAAACATATAATGTTTTTCAATTATGCTAAATTTCTTATTTATAGAAAAACTGACAAGTTCAACTACTAAAACTCAAAAAGTTCAAAACATATAATGTTTGTCAATTATGCTAAATTTCTTATTTATAGAAAAACTGACAAGTTCAACTACTAAAGCTCAAAAGTTCAAAACATATAATGTTTGTCAATTATGCTAAATTTCTTATTTATACAAAATCGACAAGTTCAACTACTAAAACTCTAAAAGTTCAAACATATAATGTTTGTCAATTATGCTAAATTTCATGTTTATATAAAATCGACAAGTTCAACTACTAAACTTCAAAAGTTCAAACATATAATGTTTGTCAATTATGCTAAATTTCCTATTTATACAAAATCGACAAGTTCAACTACTAAAACTCTAAAAGTTCAAATAGAATTTATTTGTCAATTCTGCTAAATTTCTTATTTATATAAAATCTGTCCACACCACAACGAATGATCTGGTCGTAAAATAATCTCAAACCCCCAACCCCAACCTAAGTTATAAAAAAATCAGTTCAAACATACATACGACATCGGTACTAAAACAGCGAGGATCGGTCAAGGCCACTCGCACCACTCGACACCAAATTTCAAACCCATGCGCTGTTTGAAATACAATTCGATTCACACAGTACTAAAACATAAGTGCACTAAAAATGAGAATACAAAACTATAAAGGCCTAACTTAGGTTGGTGCAGATGAAAATAAAATAAGTACAAGTTTTGAGCAACAACTCGAGACCTTTGAAAAAATGTTTTGACATACACTAGTGTATAAAGGTTACAATAGAAAAACAATACTTAAGCAGAGGCGTGCGGTGGGATTTGGCAGGTCATAAGTACATCTTGACAAGACTAGTCGATTGCACCGGTAAAACCATTTAACTTGGGCGGTTAGTTCTTCCACGCCACCACCGCGCCACCTTTGGGCGGTTGCCACGACGACCGCAAGCGGCGACCCGACGAACCGCCTCCCACACACAACCGTCGGCGCCTTGCAAAAATACCCCATTGTCTTCCATCTCTCCTCGTTCCCACAAACCACCATTGCCGCTTCCATTTCCATCGCACACAAACCTCGGCGTCTCTCTCCAAAGCCCACGATCGCTGGAGGAAGGCCATGGCGGAGGAACCGTCCATAAGCGTCATCATGCCGAGGCGTCGGAGAAGAGGAGCAACCTCGTCGACATTGCGCCCCCGGCGAGAAGCGCGAATACGTAACGCTCGAAGGGTTGAGCTCCACGGCAAGGAGACGCCGGAGATCGTGCGCACCGATGAACCGAGATAAAGGCGGCGAGATGATGAGCAGGCTCGGGATGAAGGGGGCGGCTTGTATCCGAGCTTCATCGAGTTGATGTGGAGTACACCGACGAGAAAAACCTCCACAGATGGCGGCGATCCTGCGGTTGTCGCGTCGAGGAACTACGCTTGGTGTACCACATCATGGCGGGCACAAAATGGTGAGCAATCCTACTCATTTGCCCTGCATATGGTTTATCTGTTTTATTAATATTGTATCACGAAAATTTAATCACACTTGTTTCCCAACTTGATGTACTAGTGTGTTTTGTGAAAAGTGGATGCACTATTGCATTTTCTCAAATAGATATACTATAAATGGTCATCATTTGAACCTGATGCACTGGATTACTATTTGGAAAATCTTGCGAAAGATTAAATTCTGAAGTTGATCGACTAGTGTAGTTTCTGAAGTTGATACAATAGAGTAGTCTATGTACTCGATGTATTAAAAAAGATGTTTCTGAACTTGATGTAGTGAAGTATTTTCTGAATTTGATCTAATGTTATTTTCATAAGAAAATAAACTAAGGACTTGGTGAAGCACTGGTTCTGTGTTATCCTATTTCAACAAAAGTAGACTAAACTATTACCAATGAAGAACATACAACATTGACTGAAACTATGTATAATCCAAGAAGAAGAATAACATGATGTACTTAATTTAATTTCAGAACTTTCTTTACTAGTTTTTGAAGTACATTCATCCATTGTAACCCATACTACTGTTCATTCATCATTGTACAGTACTAGTCACTAAAAACTTAATTAAAACTTGTTTCCCAACTAGATGAACTATTATAGTCTATGAAGTGGATGCACGATTACATGTTTATCAAGTTACATGCATTTCAAAGCTGTGAAGTGGATTGTTTCACAGTTAGCATCTGAAAAAAAGTTTATAGCATTACGAACTTTATGCACCAAATTAATTTCTGAACTTGATGTACTAGCATAGATTCGATCTTGATGCACTAGTATAGTTTATAGAATTGATGTATTAAAAGATCTTTGGTCAAGTGGTATAGGTCCATATCTTGATGCACATGTTTCTCAAACTAATTTTTGAACTTGATATAGAATTAATGCACAAAGATGTATCAAGCAATGGTATAGGTCTTTTATTCACCAAAAAGAAAACTAAACTTGAATCAAGCAGCGCATATATCATTGACTCTGGTAAAATGATTCTCTAATTTGGTGAAGCATTTGGTGAAGCAAAAAAGAAAAAATAACACGGTGTAGTTGAATTTAATTTCAGGACTTTGTGTACTAGTTTCTGAACTACATTCATGCATGACTCATAATATATAAGCATCTACCTCATGGACTATCACTTGTAAAACAAAAAAAAAGTAGAAGAATTAAATCCTCAAAAAAGAAGACTAATCTATAAATGTGTGTCTCCCCCCTTGCAGGCCCAAGCGCCTCAAAGACTTCCTGCGGGAGGAGAAATTGTACACATTTGTTGGTTTCGACATTGGAGGTGACAAGCGGATCTTTGGAGGAGTGCAGTTTGAAATCAACCCCAACAACTTCATCGACATGTAGCGCAAGTGGAAAGATCCAAAGACCAACAAATACTCGACTCCTTGGCCGATGTTGCGGTGGCGCCATCCACCCATTCTATGAATGCATGAAGAGAAGATGAGCAGGCGGACCACAAGCGTGGGGGAACAGCCATTGCCGGACAACCTCATCATGTGCGCGAGGAATAGATCGACGCAACGCATACAAGTCATGGAAGACAATCAACAACATCGTGACAGGTTGGGATATTTCAAAAGAGCGGGAGGCTGACCCTACTACCACTGCAACTTCGCGAATGAAGATGCATGAAAGTCTGCATTTGTTATGTTGAACCAGCTACCTTATCTTGTGTGTGTCCTTAGTATTGTTGTTTCAGATTTGTAGTTTGCTTTCGTTATGTTGAACTAGCTACCTTATGCTATGTGTGTCAGGGTTTGAACAAGTTTGCCTATGTCTATCAAGTACATCGTTTGCTTATGTCGTCCAACAAGTTTGCTAGCTTCCTATTTTGTTCATCCATGATTTGAAGTTGAAACTTGATGGCTGCCACATGACACTAGTCATGGAGAAAAAAATAACACATGAATATTTTCGCAAAAAGTGGCGAGACTAAATAAAGGCCAAAAGCAAATAGTAGCCTTCGACGCTTTCAAGACAGCTTAGACATGAGCGGTAGTACTATCACGCTAAAAAATCAGTTTTAGTTTAGGAAGAACACTAAAAGACTAAGTTTCAGCCAAGGACAACATTCAGTACTAAAAGCATCGTGCTAAAAAGTAGTTAGAAATTCACTAATCTTGCATCGGGAAAAGCAAAAAAACACCGGTCGTATTTCCTAGTCACTAGCATCCAAGGACTGAAAGTTACGGTAGAGTTGAACACACATACGTTCATTCTACAAATATATAAAAGGGCAGGAAGCTTGGTTCGCATTCCTTAAAACAGTGACATACTAAATTAACGGTGGCAATACAACTGAAATCTCAGTACAACTAAGTCTATACGGCAAGTGCTAGGATTATACCAAACATTGCCTGGAGAAGAACCACAGCCTAGAAAAAAAATAAGGCAAGAGAAAAATCACAAGAAACACAACGAGAAGGCGTGCTAGCATCAAACAACACAAACAATAAATAATTAATCAAAAGTACTAGCACAATTGGAATCTCGGTACAACTAAGTTTATTAGGTAAGTGCTATGATGATACCAATTAATGCATTGAGAAAGAAATAGTTTTGAACTTAATAGGACTATCTCTTAAACGTAGCTAATTTAAACCAAGTACTTTAACTTTTACTATGAAGTTCAACTACTAAAGTTCAAGAAGTTCAAACAGAAATTTGGCACCAAAATTTTGAAAGCCTTCTGTTGAATGAGATTACAAATCCATTACTAATGAACTATATCATAAGTACAAGAAAGCGAGAGTCTGAAACTATAAAGGTCCAACTTAGGATGGAATCACATAAAAATAAAATAAATCTCACTTTACGAGCAACAACTCGTAAATACACTTGGAAAAAAAGTGTTTTCAGTTCAACTACTATATAAGTCTTGATTACAAAAATAAAACTTAACCAAAAGCGAATTCCCGATGAAACATTGTGCCACACTTAAAACACAACACAAAATATACTAGTTATTACATAGTACGACAAGACATCAAACACTACAAAATACAGCCTACAATGTTTTCAAGAGATATATCACACAACTATCCAATTCACTATGCAAATGATGACCATTTCTCCTATGCATCAGGAGCCAAAGCACGAAGCTCCTTGGGAAGCTCCGTCACCATAAGATGGTTATTCGGTTGAACACAACTCTATCAGATCCTCGGCGTTCCAATCAACAATGCGTGGCTGCAAAAAAATAAAACAAATTATAAAAATCATGACACATAAAAAAGGATGCACAATAAGCCAAAAACAAAAGTGAAAAGCTCAACAAGAAACCCACGTCATTATCTCGAATGTTCTCAACGATCTTTTCACCATCATAGCATCCGCATACTTCAAAGTATAATGGCCACATTCATTTTTCCCTTGAAGTGGAACCTTGACAAGCGTTGGTTTCTTTGCAAACAGCTCCCAATTGGGCTGCTTGCTCGCATTATCTTGAGCATCACCATACACAGCCTTCATTACTTTGACCAATCTAGAAATCTGTAAAAAACAAAACAACCCACACAGTTTTAGGTCTCAAAAAGCGAAACAAAGATGCGAAATATTAATCCAAAGACAGATAATAAATGTCACTCACAATCTTCTCGCAGTCTTTGTGATAGGTGTTCTTCGAAGGGCGGTGGTTCTTCGGATAAGGTAAAGAGTCAAGGATGTCAACGCTACTTCGGTACCGATTCATGATATATAAGGAATAGTGGCTCACTTTCCTATCCTTTGATAAAACCATAGGCTTGAATAGAGGCATCATGATCTAAAAACAAATGACCAAAAAAGAGATGTTAAATATTCAAAGTAAAAACCAGCATCACAACAAACAAATAAAAACCAAAAATCAGCTAGTAGATCTCACAAGGTCGGCACTGAGCAAGTCTTCATTAGCTTTAACATAGCTCTTGAAATCTCTCGCTGCACTCTCCTCGTAAAATGAACAGTCAAGCACAACCTGCAAAAAAGCCAAAATAGAAAATAGTCAGCGGAAAAGAATCAACAAGCAAAGTATTATTAAAACTCGTAAAAACAATAGGCAGTCTTGTTCAACATAAAGAAACCGATCTGATTGATTACCGTGATGAAATATGGACTCAGCAATATCCTTTTCCCAGATGTGAAATCAGCATTTCTATCGGGATCTTGCTTCCAATCATCAATGAGGAAGTCCATTACATCACCCTCCATCATTTGCCCAGGTGAAAAAACTTCCCAGATGTGATTCCCAGTGAAGTTAGTTACACTTTCATCAGGCTGAGGTATCATTGAGAATGTATTCCTGCAGCACACATAAGAACAAAAAGAAGGAGAAGCAAGATAAGGCATTCATAGCAGTTCGAGTTGTATAAAAAGGAACAATTCAGGTCATATTTATCCAGCAGTTACAAACAACAGAAGAAAAGGAAGAGGAAAAATAATGAGAGATACTCACTCGGCATACTTCTCACGCCATTCATCACTAAGCAACAGATTATACAACATGCGAGCCTTGTCCAGGTGAGGGAATTTATGAGGGTGAAGCTGCTGCACAGGGGACCAAAACTTTATAGGAGCTCTGGGCGCACGCTTCGTGCTTACAACATTGCCATAATCGAAAGCGGGATCTTTCCTAGCACCACCAGCTCTCGAGCCACTATTCCGACAAGGGAGATAAACCTTTGGCAGCAGCGCTCCTCGTGACTCTTCAACGCATGACAATCTTGTCAAACACATCATCATCGCTGTCTATCAATTCCACAATGGGATTCTTGGGTGTAGTAGGGCTATCTGCACAAGCAGCCGTAGAACCTCTCGAGCTCCCAAGCGCCCTTCATAACACAGATCTTGTCTTTTCGGAGAACATACAGCTAAGATCAATAGCTCTGCGCTCGAGCTCGAGAGGCGGCTACCAAAGAACATGTAGTCATGCTCACCAAGATCCAAACCACTCACGAAAAAAAGAAGACTGCACAAAGCGTAAGTTCAAATACATATTTCATGACAGTACTAATAGAGAAGTACAAGCTGCAAAAAAATTACAAAAGTCCATGCACACGTACAGGGTTCGATGCCAAACAAACCCCGGAAGTCAACATCAAACACATCGCTAGTTGCGCAGGTATACATCAAAGTCTTCCTAATGTCCAAAATGTCTTCATGGCTGTAATCGACCATTTCAATTACACCATCCTCCCGGCAATAATAGGTCTTGCAGTTTTGTAGCATAAAGAATCCACAATCATGCCTGTAAACAAAGGAAAAAACAAAAAATGGTACAACAAATAATCCAAAAAATACAGGAACAACATCCTCCAACAACAAAAACAACCAGCAAAAATCATTAAAAATGGATACTCACGTGTTTTCTCTTTGAGGCACCGCACAAACTCGCAAGAGAAACCATCAATATCGCCGGTGAGAACGGTTTGGCCCTGTCTACACTGGACTCCCTCCAAAGCTTCTTTATATTATCTGTCATATTCCTTAAGAATCTAACTGCATCACCCCAAGTTTCATCACGGAGTGAATCAAGACACTAAAGCAGCGGAACTTCAATGTAACACCCGGTTGATTAAGGAACAGTAATCACCCCGGTTACTGTGACTAACCTCACGTTGATTCGAACCCGGTCTAAAACAAATTTCAAAACAAAAGCAAACGATAAAAAGTTAAAAAAAAAACTAAAACTAAAATGTTCGGGGGTTGTCTAAAATAACAAACCTAATTATGGTGGGGTGCACAAAATTTTGTAAAATGCTTTGACATTTCAAAAATTGCTAATAACCGAAAAGAAGAAAATAAGAAAAGAAAAAGGAACCCCACTGGCCCATCTGGGCCAGCCCTTCCCCACCTGGCCCAGCCAGCCCCCCCAAACCCTCCCCACCTGGCCCCCCGCCTGGCCCAGCCTCCTCCCCAGCCCGGCCGGCCGGGCCACTTAGCCCTCCCCGGTGGAAAACCCTAGCCGACGACCGGTGCCTCACTCGCCCCTTCCCCGATCCGCTTTCTCTCTCGCCCGATCCGGATCGGGCGAGACCTTGTCCTTCCCCCCCCATGGCCCCCGCCGCCCCCAACATGACGCCCTCCTCCCCTGCGCCCTCGCCGTCAGGACCCCCTCGCCTCCGTCACCCCCACGCAGGCGCTTCGCCGCTGGGTCGACCCGACCTCCCCGCCTCACGGATCCCTCCCGGCGCTTGGCGACCGCTTCCCGACTCCCTCCTCGCCGGACGCCATCACGCTCCACCGCGCCCGCCTCCTAGACCCCGCGCACCACAGTGAGCCCGCCCTCGGGCCCCTCGCTCCCCTCTCCTCCGGCGCGCCGTGGCCAGAGCCCGTCGAGCGGCTCAGGCCGTCGCGACCACGCCGCCCCGTTTCCCTCTCCTTCTCCCCTCGCGAGCAACGCCCTCGCCCACCGCCATCAAACCCAGCCCTTCCCCGACGCGTTTCGGTGACGCTGGCTGCGGTGCCGCCGCTGCCAACTCCGGTGCCCCGCCGCACCACGGCGGCTGCCGATCATGCGCCCCTCCCGCACCACCTCTCGCTCATGGCGGCGCCACCACCACCACCGCGGTTCGCGGCCTTCGCCCGCTCCTCCCTGCCGCTCCGGCCCGCTGCTGCCCGTCCACCGCTCGGTCGCCTCGCTGGCGCCGCTCGCACCAAGCCAACCTCGCCCGTGATTGCGGCCCCTCCGGCCGTCGTCGTGGCCTCGGCCTCCCCAGCTGCGCTAATCGGCGCTCAATCGCGCCCTTCCCGTTCGCCCGCCCGGTTGGCTGGGTCACGACAGATGGGGCGGCCCCGATTTTAAAACGAAAATGAAAAAAAAGGAAAAATAAATATTAAAAATAATAATTAAAATATTAATTAATTAGAGAATTAATTAACTTAATTAAACCAGATTAGATTAACCTAATCTTTTAGTTAAAGCTAATTAACCTGTTTAATTACTATGAGTCAATGACATGCGGGACCCACATCAGGTTGACTCGATCAACCTGTTGATCGCCGACGTCGACATGACATCATCTTGGACGTCATAAATACATTTTCAATTAATTAAATAATTAATTAAATTCCAGAAATTATTAAAATCTTTTAAAGTTCATATCTTTTAATCCGTAACTCGGATTAAAATATTTTCAACATGAAAGTTACTCGAGCAGCGAGGCGAATCCGGATCGCGATCCGTTCGTCCACCACACACCCCTAACCTATCGAGACCTGCAACTTTCCCCCTCGGCTCCTGCTGAAAACCTAAACACCGGAATACTTTCCGGATGTTTCCCTAACCAAGTACCCCCTCGTACCACGTTAGGGCACGCTAGCATCGCTTCTTGACATATCATGCATCGATATGCATCATTTATTTGGTATTCATTGTTTCTTCCCCTCTTCTCTCCGGTAGACTACGAGACCGACGTATTTCTTTGGCCGATTCGACTACGGTGTTGACGACCCTCTCTCTTGCGAGCAACCAGCAAGCCCCCCTTGATCACGGATATCGCCTACTCTTCTCTATCTTGCTTGCATTAGAGTAGTGTAGCATATTCTTGCTTTCGAGATACTCCTATCTTTGCTGCATAACCTGTCCTTGATATACATTGTTACCTTACGCAATCCTATATGCTTAGTATAGGATGCTAGTACATTCATCTGTGGCCCTACATTCTTGTCCAGTCTACGTGCTATACTATCGGGCTGTGATCACTCGGGAGTTGATCATGGGTATATACTATTTACTTATACATGATACATGTGAGACTAAAGTCGGGTCGGTGATGGAGCACCATGAGTGGATCTTTGTGGCGGAGCGACAGGCAGGTTGCGACCGCCTAGGAGAGAGGTGGGCCTGGCCTGTTCGGCGTTCGCGGTTACTTAACACGCAACGAGGTCTTGGTATTTGATCTGAGTTGGCTCTGAGCTTATACGCACTAACCATCTCTGGCGGGAGTAGTTATGGGTATCCCGGCGTCGTGGTATCACCAAGCACTTCAGACGTCGGCTGACGGGCGCGCGCGCCGGATTGGACTGGAGCGCTGTTAGGCTAGGTCGCTTCCGCCGCCCTGCATAACGTCTTGGTGTGCTTTCGAGGCGATGGGCCCGGACCCTGGCGCTTAGGTTTAGACCGGCGTGTTGGCCTCTCTGTTGTGCCTAGGTGGGGCTGCGGCGTGTTGATCTTCCGCGGCGGGCATGACCCAGAAAGTGTGTCGGCCAAATGGGATCAAGCGTCTTTGGGTAAGATGGTGCACCCTGCAGGAAGTTAATCTATTGAATAGCGGTGATCTTGATAACAGGACGACTTGGAGTTGTACCTTGAGCTTATGACAACTAGAACCGGATACTTGATAAAACACACCCTTTCAAGTGCGGATACAACGGTGGTCGCTCTCGCTCGGGGGTATGAGCAGGGATTGCGGGTAGGATTATTGCTATATGATGTTACTTGGAGGACTTCGTTTGTCCTCTTCTACTGTTGCAAGACCGGTGTCGAAGCGTAGTCTTCGTTAAGACTAGCTATCCCCTCTTATTACGGCTTTCTGCGATTCGGTCCATCGATATGGCCTTTACACATATATCCATGCATTTGTAGTGTAGCTCCTTGCTTGCGAGTACTTTGGATGAGTACTCACGGTTGCCTGTTCCCCTTTTCCCCTACCTCTACTCGATTGCTGCAACTGCACGATGGAGCCTGGGGCGAGCGAGCGCGCCGCCTATGGCGACTACTACTGAGGCGCCTACTACTACGTGCAGCCGGCGGCGGCGACTGGGAGTGACCTAGGAGGATCCCAGCGGGAGGCCTGCTCCTCTTCGATCTGTATCCCGGTTTGTGCTAGCCTTCTTAAGGCAAACTTGTTTAACTTATGTCTGTACTCAGATATTGTTGCTTCCGCTGACTCGTCTATGATCGAGCACTTGTATTCGAGCCCTCGAGGCCCCTGGCTTGTATTATGATGCTTGTATGACTTATTTTATTTGTAGAGTTGTGTTGTGATATCTTCCCGTGAGTCCCTGATCTTGATCATATACATTTGCATGCATGATTAGTGTACGATTGAATCGGGGGCGTCACATTCAAATTCAGAACAACCAAGCACCAATGCCCAGATTCTTCACTAGGCTTCATGGTAGCCACAAATGACGGCGGATCAAATGTAGGGAAAAGAAGTGAAAAAAATCGCAGAGGAAAAATAAATTTACCAAATCATAATGAAACAAAAATTCAGCCTCCAAACAATAAAATAAAAGAGGAAATTGAAATGCATAAGTACAAACAAAAAATCACATAATCATAAAGAATTTATATCCACCGCCCAAAATTGAGGAACAATCATATCAGTTCAATTTCCTTGCAACAATAAGTGCAGCTTTAATAAAAGAAGCACGGATCATTCATAAGTGCAGTGTAAAAGAAGAACAGATCAAGTTCATTCCCCACCTCCCAAAACTGCAAAGAAAACATGCAGTTCTAGTTAATGAGTACAAAAGTCCAAGTTCACCTACTTGGTCAAAACCATCGACACTGATCTCGTGAACCAATTTAGCACATTGGAATCAATATTTCCATCACGGATCTTGATCATTGTACAAAAAGAACAACAACAGTTAGAAAATTGGCAAAACAAGTTATCATCCTATTTACAAAAAAAGCAAAATACTGACCGTCACCCATCTGGGAACTATCAACTTGTCAGTGTCTCGGTACTTCTGACGTAGAGAATATAAAACAACATCAGCACTGTCTGAGTTGAGCATGCCAGTGGGGACAAACGCTTTAGCAATAGAACCAACACTGGCATCACATTCTTTATTTTGAAACATCGGCTTGTGACTAGAAAAACACAAAAGATTACATGAATTAAAACTACTGCAACAACAACAATAATCATACGAGAGAAAGAAAAAGAGACAAAAAATGGTACGGGCAAAATCCCAAACTAACCATTTCGTACGGTTCGTGCGCAACCTCGTAACAGCGAAGAAAAACGTATCAACCTTAACAACATTACCACTTTACGCTTGCGAGAAATGATGAAAATAATAAGTTCAACAACTACAAGAGAACATGTCCAAAATGCCAAAATTGAGAAGTACGCCCCATTTACAAGTCCTTACCTGGACTATCAGTGTTTGACGACGACGGTAGTTCCTGTGATGAGACCATTATGCCTCCAGTTTCAGGGTTTGATGATGGGACATCTTGAGAGGACACCAATATTGATGCGCTTCGAGTGCAGAGAAAGAAAATCACAGGGACGACAAGAGCGCCTCTGCATCGTGGGTCGAAGAAATTGATGAGTAAATCATCATCCTCGGATGGCACCTCCTCCACGCTAGAAGAATCTTGCAATGCATCACCGTAATCAAGACCTCCAGACGGGAAATTCTCCGGCGGCAAATCTTCACAACTAGAAACATTTTCATTCCCAGGAATACCAACACCAGGCGATTTGGCATCAAGTATGCTGGCAGCACCAGCATCCTCATCAACAACTTTGGTACCAACATTGCACCCACTACTCAATGGAACATCACGAGCATCATCTCCACCACTAAGGACAACCCCACGCTCAATATCGATGTCGGCGAAAATAAAAATTCAGAAAAAGTGAATAATATGAACAAAACTAACAATAAAAAATAAGCTACCAAGAGGTGCACAGAAAAATAAACCTTGGAAGCATTCACAGCAACATCATCAAACTTGCTGCTGCTAACATTCAAAGCAACATCACCAACGGGCAAACAAGGCTCATCGCCAACAATAGGACCCTGATTCAAATGTAATGAGGCAAAAAAAACAATGCTATTATGAGCAACAATAAACGGTGTGGGATAGAAAAATGAACAAGCAAGACACATCGGTGCACATGAAATTTTAAGAAAATATGAATAAACACAATGAAAATAAAAATAACCTTGCACTTATCAGTGGATGGATCATTAACTCCACCGTCAATAGCAACCTCAACATTATGACTGGTCTCCTGCATAAAAAGAAAAATTAATAAACAGATGTAGGTCAGGAAGTTCAACTACAATACTAACAGCAGAACAACATAGTAAAAACATACAAACAACGAGGACTGACTCACATCAACAACAGGGTGCTGCGAGCCAACATCGTTAAATGCTGATCAGAAACATTAGCCTCAGTACCATCATCAGCCCTGCTGTCGGTGCCAGCAGCCTCATCGTGATCAATCTGCATGAAAGAAAATTATTAATAAATAGATGAACATGAGGAAGTTCAACTACAACACTGACATCAGGAAAACAAAGTAAAAATTGCAAACACCGATGACTGATTCACATCAACATCAGGACGCTCAAAGCCAACATCATTCGTTTCATGATCAAAAACATTAGCCTCAGTACCATCACCAGCCCTGCTGTCGGTGGCAGCAGCCTCATCCTGCTCAAACTGCTTGATAACAACATTTGCACTTTCTTCATATGGCTTGCAGCAAGAGTTTTGCTTAGTTCTGAAACGCTTCATGTTGTTCAATGATTTAACGAGCTCGAACTAGATTAGCGGCACCGTCACACATATCACCGATTAAAATTCTCTCCATCTCAATGTAGTCAACAGCTTCCTCAGCGTTAAATTGATGACCTTCAGGAAGGATACATTGGTACAGCTCAAACGCTCAACTGTCGTTGGGACCTTTTGCACTCGAACACATTACTTAAGATATGCTCAAGGCGCTCCAATGCTGAAACAACAACATCAATACCAAAACCCTGCCTCTGTGAAGCACTAGCATTACTAGGGCCAGGGGGCATAACCAGCACCCTCAACACCACGGCCATCCCTCAACTCATCGGGCAGAGATGAAAACTTCGGAACCTGAGACGACGGCATCTCCAGGACTGGCCGTTTATACACTCGGAAAAAAACAACCTCCTCTTGAGTTTTCCACTACAAACAAAAGGGAAAAATAGTTAATCAATCAATGCAACACATAGGGATAAATAAATCATGATATTAACAGATTTAAAATCAACACCACTAATAAACTTTAACTGTCATTGCCAATTTGTTAGTATTTACCAACAGGCCAGTTGAACAAAGTTATTCAGTTCAACCACACACGAAACAACTTGATACTAAAAACCATACCTAAACCATACAAAATATAAACAGACAACTCTACAGTACACATGTCCACTACAGCAAAAAATAGCTATACCTAAAATAAAACAAAGGTCTGCAAGACACAAAACAAACAAAACTCACCGGAAGCTTCCCAAACACCCAAGTCTTTGGATCGCATTGCCTTTTTTATCAAATCTGCATCAACCAGATCGAAAGCTTGGCGGGATCCATGTAACATATCGGGGACTCGCATGTCGAGCTCGCAGATCTTGCCACGGATAAGGCGGTCAAGGTACATTAGTACATGCCCTATGGCACACTGTGATTGCCTTCCCCATGGTATCACCATTTTGGTACTTAGCAACAGCCCTTCTAAGCTCATCAACCATCAGCTGGCAATAATCCATATTAGCCATGTCCTCAAAGACGAGACCCTAAAACATTGCTGCCTCTCTGGAAACACGCGGGGCAGAACCAGGCAACAGAACCTTCATAAACACAATCATGAAGAACACTTTCAGAGCAAGGTCATCTTTGCTAGGATCCTTGACGAGCACCTTGAGCTTATTCCTCAAATCCTTTGTCTTTATATCTTTGTCCCTGCTAATGTCAAGCTCCGATCTTAACTTCATCAGAGCGTTGTCATATCCGTCCTCTGACGGCCTTGGCGCAGAACGACCACCACGAGGGAAACCAAATAATTGATGTATACCATCGCTAGTGATGCGAAGCTTCTTATTAGCCTCACCCATGTCAAGAGTCATTGTATCACAAACTATCCTCAGGTACAAAACTCCCATCAGAGGGCGGGAAATGTTAGACTTCACCCTCCACTTGAAGATAGAACCAAAACCAGATGCATGAACCCTAGCTACATGCCGACTCTCGAGCAATTTAGCACAATCTTCAACCTCTCTCAACGAACATCGCACAGTTAAGTTCAATTTCCGTTGGTCACCTTCATCCAAGGCAACTTTTCCGGCATTGCCTCCCACCGGCTTGACCGGACTCATAACGCTAATAGGCTGTAAATGAAAACAAAAAAGCCACACCTTAAAAAAATGAATATAGAAAACAAAACAAGCATATGAATGCAAGTAAAAAGAAAAAGAAAAGATTGCACAAGTTCAACTATTAAAACAACATCAGTACCACCCCTCAATTGATGCAAACAATGATCAGCCTAACCTGGCCGCAATACCAGCCGAAACACAATTAAATCATTGCAAGTACAACTAGTAAGTCACATGCAGTACAAAACACATAACACTGCAAACAATGAATATAGAAAACAAAACAAGCATATGAATGTAAGTAAAAAAAATTGCACAAGTTCAACTATTAAAACAACATCAGTACCACCCTCAATTAATGAAAACAATGACCAGCCTCACCTGGCCAGCATACCAGCCCAAACACAAATTAAATCATTACAATTACAATTAGTAAGTCACATGCACAACAAAACACATACCACTGCAAACAATGAATGTAGGAAATAAAACAAGCATATGAAGGCAAGTAAAACAAAGAAAAGTTTGCACAAGTTCAACTATTAAAACAACATCAGTACCACAATCAAATAGATGCAAAACAATGACCAGCCTCACCGCCAAGCATACCAGCCCAAACACAATTAAATCATTGCAAGTACAACTAGAAAGTCACATGCGTTACAAAACACATACCACTCGCAAATTCATCTTCGAATCAACTTCAATATCATCTTCTTCAGATGCAGCATCTTGACTTCGACACGAGCACGCTTCTTCACACCTTTGTTCACCTTTGCGGGATGAACTTTACGCTTCTTATTTTCTTTCAACAAAGACCGCTCTTGAAGAGGAGGCGAAGAAGGCTTCTTATTTGTCAAACCTCGTGGACTCCGACGAACGAGAGGAGCCACCAAGTTTGCTTGGACCAATTTTCACAGCAACACTATCCGCATCAGCTTTGCTATTACCGGGTTGGGAACCAGCTTTCACACGTGGGCTATGCCTCACGTGTGCCATCGATTTCGATCGACATCTTCCTCTTCAAAACAGCTTTCTTCTCCTTAACTCCATCACGATCAAACACTTGCGTCAAGCGAGTTTGCATCAAGTTTGTCTTCACAGGCATGTCACTTACATGAGATCCGGCATGAACAGTTGAAAAACCCACGTCACCACCTTCATCGCCTACACATTTAGGAGCTTGAGCAACATGAACATCACTTTCTGGCACACAGGCAGCCTTTTGACGACGTTCCAATTCCTTTCTCTTCTGGAATTCATACTTATTATTTCTTATCCTTTCATCCTCGAAGTTTGAATCGCATAGGAACATCCTCGGCTTGGGTAATGAGCTCGGTGCCATCAACACTTTGAGATCGAGTAATGCATAACCGCAAGCTGCCATCACCATCATCAACGTTAAGTGAATACATTCCATCATTAATATCTTTAACAACATCAGCAATGTCCTCTGGAACACCATGGCTGTCATTAACGCCTAAACCAATAACATAACCACACACATAAAAATTAAAAACAATTAACATTGCGTAGACACAAAGATAAATAAAGCGCATAGCATCGGACACAAACAAAAAGGAACAACTGATGTAACTAAGCATATATATGTATTAAAGGCTGATAAAAAGAGCAAATATAAGGAAACACCAAAGCAACATTCGCAAGTTCTTCTAGAGGATTTGGTGTCTCAAAATAACATTCACAAGATCTTGAAAGCATACGATTTGTCGAATCGGGAGGCACCAACACTCCAACATACGCAACAACATCATAATTAGCAAAAAAGTACAAGAACAATCAATCAGTTCAACTATGTGAACACTACAAGTTCACCTAATAAAACAAATATGAACCCACCACTCGCAGAACAAACTTCAAAAAACGCAACTCTTTCAACACCATAATAGTTCTTCACTGACTACTACAACCTATTCAAATGCCAGGACATCAGTTCAAAATACACATGGTGATAAGTACTACAACCTGTCTGCAGGTTGCATCAACTGCCAAAACCATACACGCCATACAATCCAGGACAAAATTAACACATCAAAATACATACAACTTATAAAATCGATATGGCAACAACTGTACAACCTAAAAACAAGATCTATTAAAACATCATCCAAAATACAGGGAAAATCACCTGCATTCAATTTGTCTGGATTGGATGATGTACCCATTGAGATCTACAGTCCTAAAATCTGCCGAACCAGATCTGCCAGACACATGAACAAAAATTAGGGATTTGAACTATTTCAGAAACGAAGCACGCCATACAAAAGCAAAACTCTTACCAGCAAACACAAAATCCGCCACGCAATCCAGTATCACTGCCGCCAAACGCTCGTTCAACGGCAAAGGAACCCTAGCGAGTGCAGCCTGGGACAGCAAAGAGAGCAAGAGATTAGAAATAGAGAAAATCTGAACATAAGAGGACGCAAGCAAAGTCAATGGCAGAGCAAAAGGAACAAAAGCAGAGCATCTGGACCTCCACCCACGGGTTGAGCCCTCCGACCCGACGCCATGGCGCTAAACAGAGTAGCAACTCCTCCTCCGAGAAGAGAAGAAGAGGGAACGAAGACGGAATCGATTTGGGCACGGGAGAGGAGGAGCGGGAACGGGGAAGATCGGAGGTTAAAAGGTGAGTGGGAGGGTTAAAAGATGGCTGGGAGAAAACGGACGGCTAAAGCCCACAACCGTGGCAAAGCCCACTATCTCTGGCCAGTTACAAAATATAATACCAAAAATCAAATACAATAAAAAAATTAATATAGATGGAGAAAACAAACGGCTAAAGTACAAATAATAACTCACAACAGTAAATTTTTTTATCAAAAAAAGTACAAATGAAAAAATAATTCATAACGGTGCTGGTTTTTCCCCTAAAAAATAAAGATAAGATAATAGGGCAAGTCATGTTACGGACTCGCCTCCACATGCGCACGCCTTGGCACGCCTCGTGCCGTCGCCTACCACGGCTCGTTCTGGCTCGGCCTCGCAAGGATGGGGAGGGGGTCCCACCCCCCTCCCCGGCTCACCACGCCTAACTTGGCAAAGGCGCTCGCTTGACAGCGCAAGGCGGTTATTCTGTTGCCCCCCGCACCCACACCCTAAGATAGATAATGGGGCAAAGTCCATACAAGGAAGATGTGTCGGTACAACTATGCCCCTCAGTGCAGTTCGGTGCGGGGCAAGTCATGTTTCCACGCACCCACACCCCTAAGATAGAAAATGTGGTTATTCTGTTTCCCCCACACACCCACACCCCTAAGATAGATAATGGGGCAAGTCATGTTACGGACTTCGCCTGCATGCATGCGACGCTTGCGCACGCCGCGTCGTCGCCTCACACTGACTCGTTCTGGCTCGGCCTCGCCGGAGATGGGGAGGGGGGTCCCACCCCCCTCCCGGCTCGGCCTCGCTAACGCGGCAAAGTGTGCTCATTTGACAGCCTTGATGCGGTTATTCATTCCCTCCCCCACGCACCCACACCCCTAAGATAGATAATGGGGAAAAGTCCATACAAGGAAGATGTGTCAGTACAACTATGCCCCTCGGTACGGTTCGGTGCGGGGCAAGTCATGCCCCTCAGTACTATATTCAAACAAACAAAAAAAGAAAAAGAAAAAAATTGACAGCCCAAGGACAAAAAAGTACCAGTCCAAGTTACTGGTGTAGTCAAGTACTAGATCCAAAACAACAAAAAAAAATTTGACCGCCCAAGGACAGGCGCAGGCCCTGACAATGCTAGATACTTGAACTCGAGCCCGTGGGCGAATCCCTAGTAATCCGCACACCCGCAGGCCTTCCGTCCAGGCCCCAGGTCAAGAGAGAGAGAGAGAGGCGAGCGTGTATAAGCGCCTGTAAGTGTTCGAGAGGAGTTCGTGGTGGCGTCGGCTGCGCTTATAAACAAGTCTAGAGCCCCCTCGACTAGCGAGGTGGGACTAAACACATAGCTCACGCAAGACGCCGGCCGCTTTGCCACCGCCGAGAGAAGCTATCCGGGCGAATACAACGACCAGGCCGATGGCCCAACAAAGTGCCGCCCCATTACAAAAAATCCGAGAGATCACATACGACAAAAAATAAAAATGAAAATAATTTAAAAAACTCACAAGAAAAATTAGTTAATAAACAAAAATATTGTAAAAAGTTCAAACACATCTTAATGTCAAGAAGTTAAAAAATTTATAAAGGCGTAAATAAAAATTTCAAAATGAATTTACAAAAAGTTCAACTACTACAATTCATAAGGTTCAACAAATAAAAAAAAGTCTTGTGCAGCGAAGATTAATTTTTTATTTTTAAAAATACTAAAACTATCATTATTCATCTATAAAAAAAGAAAAACGTGCTCCAAAATTAATGTAAAAAGTAAGAAAAAATTATACAACAAACAAATTTGATTGGTAATTGACAGCCTAAAATAGATCAATACTATCATTAACATAATGTAAGTTCAGCAAACTCAATAACAAAAAGGGTTCTAAAAAATCATCAACAGATAGCACCGCTCATGCGAGTTATGAACATGAAAAATATACCAGTCAAAACAAAGGATGCCCATCGGTTCAACTATAGAAATTGTTCGGTACTAATATAAAGAATGTATAAATAAAACAGTTATAATTGAGCAGAACAATAGGAAAAACATTACATAACTAGTTCCATACCATTCTGATAATACCAATCAATTCAACCATCTCACATGCAAATGTTTTAAAAGAAAAAATACTGCAACATAATCAACCACACACAAATCTCACAGTCGGCGTCATTTGCCACATTTAAACCTACAGCATATAAATTCTGAACGTCAGAGAGTCGTCTTCTCTCGAGAACATAACCATAACCACATCACCATCCTGAAATCCAAACTCAGCCGCAAACTCCTTCCACCCAGTAGTTAGGTTGATGCAACCATCAAAGTCGATGTGGTAGGCAACATCCATCAACTGATACCCATTCTTGTCTGAAGTCTCCATCTTCAGGTTGAGTGTTGTAACATACCTGGTAATACTAATTCTATGGGGAGTAGCCGGGATGAGTGGCTGGCCATGTCGCTGACGGGCCGATTGAGGGATGATTGCCGGTGCCGTGCCGAAATCAAACCCAGCCAACGTCATTGACCATGTCGATGGATATTAATCTGCCAGGTAGAAATGTCGCCCGTCACCATCGGCTGCCGTCGTCGTCACCGGCTGCCGTCGTTAGCACTATTCTAATCCCAGGATTAGAATAACTATTTGGATCACGGCGCACCCCTGTGTAGTGGCGATCCACTTGTTCCCGAACCGGCCAACGAAAAAAACTCACCTTATCCCAAACCTGAGCACCCCCGCGTCTCTCGCGCACATCCCCTCCCCACCCCGCCCGAGCAACCTCCGCCGCCAAGCCCCCTCCCCGGACGCACCCTCCCGCCGGACGACGCGCCGGATCTCGCCGCCCTCGGTCGACCTCCGGGATCCCCCGTTCTCCAGCGACCTCCGGATCCCCGCCCGGTCGACCTCCGGATCCTCCGGCCACCATGCACCCACCTCGGGCCGTCGTGGCACTGGCCACCCGGCACCGCGCGCCTCCCGTCCACCAGCCCCGCCGCTCCCAGATCCATGCCTCCCGCTTCAGTGACCGTTCCCCTCATTACAGAAGCACTTAGTCTCGGGTTTGGGTTCAACCTTGGGTTTCTTCACTAGAGCTGCAACTGATTTGCCGTTTCATGAAGTATCCCTTCTTACCCTTGCCCTTCTTGAAACTAATGGTTTTACTAACCATCAACAATTGGTGCTCCTACTTGACTTCTACTTTCGCGGTGTCAAACATCGCGAATAGCTCAAGGATCATCATATCTATCCCTGATATGTTATAGTTCATCACGAAGCTCTAGTAGCTTGGTGGCAGTGACTTTGGAGAACCGTCACTATCTCATCTGGAAGATAACTCCCACTCGATTCAAGCGATTGTAGTACTCAGACAATCTGAGCACATGCTCAACGATTGAGCTTTTCTCCCTTAGTTTGCAGTCTTAAGAAACTTGTCAGAGGTCTCATACCTCTTGACGTGGGCACTAGCCTGAAATCCCAATTTCAGTCCTTGGAACATCTCATATGTTCCGTGACATTTCAAAAATGCCTTTGACGCCTCAATTCTAAACCGTTTAACATTACGCACTGAACTATCACGTAGTCATCAAAACGTGTATGTCAGATGTTCGCAACATCCACAAACGACGTTCGAGGTTCAGCACACCGAGCGGTGCATTAAGGACATAAGCCTTCTGCGTAGCAACAAGGACAATCCTCAGTTTACGGACCTAGTCCGCATAATTGCTACTACAACTTTCAACTAAATTTTCTCTAGGAACATATCTAAAACAGTAGAACTAAAGCGTAAGCTACGACATAATTTACAAAGACCTTTTGACTATGTTCATGATAATTAAGTTCATCTAATCAAATTATTTAATGAACTCCCACTCAGATAGACATCCCTCTAGTCATCTAAGTGATACATGATCCGAGTCAACTAGGCCATGTCCGATCATCCCGTGAGACGGACTAGTCATCGTCGGTGAACATCTTCATGTTGATCGTATCTTCTATCGACTCATGTTCGACCTTCGGTCTTCCGTGTTCGAGGCCATATGCGTACATGCTAGGCTCGTCAAGTCAACCTAAGTGTATTGCGTGTGTAAATCTGGCTTACACCCGTTGTATTCGAATGTTAGAATCTATCACACCCGATCATCACGTGGTGCTTTGAAACAACGAACCTTCGCAACGGTGCACAGTTAGGGGGAACACTTTCTTGAAATTATTGCGAGGGATCATCTTATTTAAGCTACCGTCGTTCTAAGCAAATAAGATGTAAAACATGATAAACATCACATGCAATCAAATAGTGACATGATATGGCCAATATCATTTTGCTCCTTTTGATCTCCATCTTCGGGGCGCCACGATCATCATTGTCACCGGCATGACACCATGATCTCCATCATCGTGTCTTCATGAAGTTGTCTCGCCAACTATTACTTCTACCACTATGGCTAACGGTTTAGCAATAAAGTAAAGTAATTACATGGCGTTACTCATGACACGCAGGTCATACAATAAATTAAGACAACTCCTATGGCTCCTGCCGGTTGTCATACTCATCGACATGCAAGTCGTGATTCCTATTACAAGAACATGATCAATCTCATACATCACATATATCATTCATCACATTCTTTTGGCCATATCACATCACACTGCATATCTGCAAAAATAAGTTAGGCGTCCTCTAATTGTTGTTGCAAGTTTTACGTGGCTGTTATAGGTTTATAGCAAAACGTTTCTTTCCTACGCCAAAACCACAGCGTGATATGCAAATTACTATTTACCCTTCATAAGGACCCTTTTCATCGAATCCGATCCGACTAAAGTGGGAGAGCAGACACCGCTAGCCACCTTATGCAACTAGTGCATGTCGATTCGGTGGAACCTGTCTCATGTAAGTGTGCGTGTAAGGTCGGTCAGGCGCTTCATCCCATGATGCCGCCGAATCAAGATAAGACTAGTAACGGCAAGTAAATTGACAAAATCGGCGCCCACAACAACTTGTGTTCTACTCGTGCATAGAAACTACACATAGACCTAGCTCATGATGCCTTTGTGGGGAAGCGTAGCAATAATTCAAAATTTTCCTCGTGTCACCAAGATCAATCTAGGAGATGCTAGCAATGAGAGAGAGGAGTGCATCTTCATACCCTTGAAGATCGCTAAGCGGAGCGTTATAAAACGCGGTTGGTGGAGTCGTACTGCATGGCGATTCAGATCGCGGTCAATTCGATCTAAGCGCCGAGCGGACGGCGCCTCGCGTTCAACACACGTACAACCGGGGCGTCTCCTCCTTCTTGATCCAGCAAGGGAGAGGAGAAGTTGAGGAAAACTCCAGCAGACAACTGTGGCGTGGTGGCGATGGAGCTCGTGGTTCTCCGGCAGGGGCCGCCAAGCACTACGGAGGAGGAGGTGTTGGAGGAGGAGGGGCTGCGCCAGGAAGAGTGCGGCTGCCCTCCCACCCTCCACTATATATAGGGGCAAGGGGAGGGGGGGCGCCAGAGGGTTTCCCCTAGGGGAGGCGGCCAAGCAGATTGGATCTCCATAGGGAAAATCCTAGGGAGACTTGCCCCCAAGCCAAGCATGTGGAGGCTTGCCTCCCAAGCCAGTGGGCGCCCACCTCCCAAGTAACGTGGGAAAGGGTGTGGGGCGCACCACCCCTTACTGGGCTGGTTTGCCCCTTCCCCTTTGGCCCATGAGGCCCGCCAACACTTGCCGGCGCTCCCGAAACACCTTTCGGTCATGCTGGCCATAGCCTGGTACCCCCAGAACACTTCCAGACTCCAATACCCTTCATCTAATATATGAATCTTCATCCCTGGACCATTCCGGAACTCCTCGTGATGTCCAGGATCTCATCCGGGACTCCGAACTACCTTCGGTAACCACATACTATTTCCCATAACAACTCTAGCGTCATCGAACCTTAAGTGTGTAGACCCTACGGGTTCGGGAACCATGTAGACATGACCGAGACACCTCTCCGGCCAATAACCAATAGCGGGATTTGGATACCCATATTGGCTCCCACACGTTCCACGATGATCTCATCGGATGAACCACGATGTCAAGGATTCAAGCAATCCCGTATGCAATTCCCTTTGTCAATCGGTACGTTACTTACCCGAGATTCGATCGTCAGTATCCCAATACCTCGTTCAATCTCGTTACCGGCAAGTCACTTTACTCGTTCCATAATGCATGATCCCGTGACTAACTACTTAGTCACATTGAGCTCATTATGATGATGCATTACCGAGTGGGCCCAGAGATACCTCTCCGTCATACGGAGTGACAAATCCCAGTCTCAATTTGTGCCAACCCAACAGACACTTTCGGAGATACCTGTAGTGCACCTTTATAGCCACCCGATTCGTTGTGGCGTTTGGTACACCCAAAGCATTCCTACGGTATCCGGAGTTGCACAATCTCATGGTCTAAGGAAATGATACTTGACATTAGAAAAGCTTTAGCAAAGCGAACTACGATCTTGTGCTATGCTTAGGATTGGGTCTTGTCCATCACATCATTCTCCTAATGATGTGATCCGTTATCAATGACATCCTATGTCCATGGTTAGGAAACCATAACCATCTATTGATCAACGAGCTAGTCAACTAGAGGCTCACTAGGGACATGTTGTGGTCTATGTATTCACACATGTATTATGGTTTCCAGTATACAATTATAGCATGAACAGTAGACAATTATCATGAACAAGGAAATATAATAATAACCATTTATTATTTCCTCTAGGGCATATTTCCAACAGGGGGTGGGCTCCCATCCCGACAACCTGTTCTGCATCAGAACGGTGACGAGCACAACAGGGCGCCCTCCCAACGGCCGCTCTCCTCCTTTGTGTCATTCTCTGTTCTTCCTCTTGTGCGATACAAGCAGAGTTTCCATCTCTGAACCTGAATTGCAATACATACTTGAACTTAATTGCATGCATGCAATCGTCTAGAGGTCAAACATCTCTGAACCTGAACTCTTGCTCCGCCCCAAAGAAGTATTGAGATCTTTGTGATTGTGGTGGTTATGCTAGATACCATAAGCGCAGATGGTGGAGGCTTTGCCAACATGTAGACTGGAAAAGAGAGAAACAGAAACAAGGAGATGGTGTTGAGTTTAGAGCAGCGAAAGGATAAAATTTCTGCATCCTTATCCCCCGCGGCACCCTGCATCCTCCATGTAGTAATACACTACTGCTACTTTCGTTTTTCATTCGTGGGAAATAGTATACTACTTCAACGTGTCCCATTTCTTCTCTGGTCAAACTTGACTTTTCTTCTGAACAAAGGTTTCGTAAGTTCCTCTTCTCTTCTTCCATCGTAAATGTGAGTTGTGTAAAAAAAATTGGCCTCGGCCTTCCCACCTGCTAGCTTTATGCGCTCCTTTTCATTAAACAATGATACTAGCAAATGATTGTAATTAGCATTACGATGTCCCAGTTTTTTGTAAGATCAAGTTGTAATATAATGGAGCATTTATATTTTTTAGTGTGTATCTCCCAGAAAATTAATCAATAAAAAATATAGAAGTTCGGACTGTTCTTCAACTTAGAATGGCTGCATGCCAATGTTTTTATTTTATGCAGATATTGTAGGGCTGTAACCTTTAATTTTTTTTCCAAGGCCCTCTGGTAGCTAGAAACTTGTTTTTTCTGTGGTTGTGATAATGCTACATAGAGTGGGGGAGAAAGTTCTACTTCTCCTGTGCGCTAACAATATAAATATAAATATCAATTTGGGAATTCACATAAGTTTGGGATGCTTGAAAAAAGGATATTGAAGTTAATTTACCAAAACAAATGATGATAGAAAAACCCCGGGTTAAATTTTTTTTAAAATTTTTTTTATTTTTTTAAAAAAGGGGGGGGGTTAAAAATTTTTTTTTTTGGGGGAAAATTTGGGGGTTTTGGAAATTTTTTTAAATTAAAAAATTCCCCTTTTTTTTTTTTTCCCCCTTTATTCCCAAATTTTTTTTCCTTTTGGGTTTTTTTTTTTTTTTAAAGTTTTTGGGGTTTCCCTTTTTTTTTTTTTTTTTTTTTTTGAAAATGCCCCTTTTTTTTTCCGGGAAAAATTTTTAAATGGGGGAAACCTTTTTTTTAAAAAAAAAGGTTAAAAACCCCGGGGGGGGAAATTTTTCCCCGGGGGGGGGGGGAAAAAAATTTAAAAAAAGGGTTTTTAAAATTTTTTTTTTTTTTTAAATTTTTGTTTTTTTTTTTTTTTTTTTTTTTTTTTTTTTCCCCAAAAAAGGGGGAAAAATTTTTTTTTTTTTTTTTTTAAAACTTAGGAAATTTTTTCCCTTTTTTAAAAATTTTTGGGGGCCGAATTTTTTTTTTTTTTTTTTTTTTTTAAAAAGGGGGGGGGTTTTTTTTTTTTTTTTTGGGAAAATTTTTTGAAAAAAAACTTGTTTTTTTTTTTTTTTTGGGTTTTTGGGTTTAATTTTAAAAAAATTTTTTTTTTTTTTTTTTTTTTTTTTGGGTTTTTTTTTCCCCTTTTAAAAAGGGGGAAAAAGGGGGGGGGCCCCTTTTTTAAAAAAAAAAAAAGGGGGTTTTCCAAATTTCCCCCCCCTTTTTTTTTTTCCCCCCCTTTTTTAGGGGTTTGGGTTTTTTTTTTTGGGGGGTTTTGGGGGAAAAAAAATTTTTTGGTTTGGAAACCCCCGGGGGGGGGGTTGGGGGGGGGGGGGGCCCCCCCCGGGGGGGGGCCCAAAGGGGGCCCCCGGGGGGGGGGGGGGGGAAAAAAATTCCCCCCCCCGGGGGGGCCCCGGGTTTTGGGGGGCCCCTTTGGGGGGGAAAACCCCCCCCGGGTTGGCCTTTAAATTGGGAGAAATAATAGATACAAAAAGTTCGCATTTCCTAAAGCTTTCCAACGCCATATCATTTCTGCATTGAGCGTCGTTTAAAAATTAGCTCGAAAATCTGAACTCACTAGAACTTGTATTGTTTTCTAAATTTCTTTTAAACCATTCAAAAGCAAGTGCCTCTGCATCTCCTCTACGTTGGGCACTGCAATGCTTCACGGGAGAACTGCTTCATTTTCCGGTGTTCCGCCCGCGTTTTCCATGTGGAATTGGGTGTCGCGGGATGATTCAGTTTGTGTCTGTATCTCATTTTAGCTTTATTCTTTCTAATTTACAGGAAAATATACTAGAGTGCTTGCAAATCGATGGATTTGGTGGACGAGCTTTCTCTGTTCGTTCGTGTTCGCGTCAGATGCGATTTTTTGTGTGCTCGGATGCTGTTATTTAGTAGGAATTCTTTGATTGCGTTCATTTTAATCGGTCCGTTCACTCTATAATTTGTTAATTTTTAGGAGTTAGTTTTCAATTCTTGTTATTTTGATTGTGCGGGCGGGTGAGCTTCGTCCGCTCCTCTGTTCTTGTTGATTTTTTTGATTTTGCCCGTCCACGCGTGTTTGAATATTGTAATTGCTGTTGTTGTAGGTTTGAATTCATTGTATTGCGGGTATAATTGTCATTTTTTGAATCGCGTTTTTTAAATGAAAGCTGATGTTGTTCGTCAAGTTGCCATGTCTTCCATGTAAATTTTTGCGGGTGTATTTTTCGATAGTTTAGTGGTTGTACAATTTTTAGGCGAGTTATGGAAGTGCGAGTGAAATTGACACCTCTATCAGTCTATCACATGTCTGTAGTTTTACTGCTTTAATTTTATTTGTTGTAGTCGTGGCATTCGTTGTAGTGCACTGCATTTTCTTTGGTAGTGTACTTCGTTGTAGCTGCATTACAGTGGTTATGGCTGCTTATGAGATTTCCCCTTTTCTTAAACTACATTTTGTGTTCTAGATGACTGCATAATATGCATTTCCGTACTGCATTAGCAGTGTTGTTAATGTTCTATTTTGCTATTAGAATGGATGGTCCTTGATACGCTTGTGTTAGCTGAATAGTTATTATAAAATTTTTTGAACTGCATACTATGAGAATTGTTTTTGAACATCATATGTTAACTGCAAAGTTTCGACCATTTGCATTTCCTTGTTACTGTTCAGAGGGCTGCCTTTTGTTATTATTAGTACCACACTATGCGTTCGAGAGAACTGCATTACTGCCAACAGCAACTTTGTCTAAAAAGGATGATAAAATGACGCAGTTGAGGTTGCATACTTTAAATAGGCATCGTTCAAATTGTCTGATGGACATAATTTAAAAAGCATACAACATAAGCAAAGCATTAGAGAATATTGGTTGCTTCATATTAGACAGCCTAGAGTGCAAATATTGTAAACTTGATGGAGTCTTCTTCTTTGTAGAAAAAGACCATGGCCACTTCTCCGGCCTCAAAGCCATTCTGGGAGACAAAATCTTTCCAACCAGTAGTTATGTTGATGCAGTCTTCTGAGTCGATGTGGTAGTTAGCTTGCATGTCTCCATAGCCATTCTTGTGTTCTGTCTCCAAAGTAAGCTTCCCTGAACTCGGAGCATGAAATTTTATTGTGGATGGCAGTTTCTGCATATTGGAATGGGTGGAAAAAGAATTTATAAGTAAACAGCAAATGTTTTTGTTTTATACTTAGTATGATTTGTTTATGTTTACTTAAATAGTTACATACATATGACTGTATTTTGCAAAGTAGTTGCAATGTATGAACAAACTTATATACGCAATTGCCTCCTAGTTTTACTGGGATATATATTATACTGCAACATGCGTGCACTGCAATGTCAGTAACAGTGTACTTCTCCATCATGTTAAGATAACTGCAACGCTTATCTACTGACCTTTTTTTTGTTCATGCGTTGGGATTCTGATCTAGCTAGTGTCGATACATGGTGTGGTACTGAAGAAAGATAGGTGGAAGCATCTAGTCTTAATAGCTAACAGATCTGAACAACAATACAAATTCTGTTTTGTATTTTTGTTGATATTACTGAACAAATTGATTGAACTATATATTCAGATGTGTATTTGCAGTCTAGATTATGTCCAAAATTGTGAGGGGAAAAACATACCCAACTTTCCTATAGATCTGCGATTGTGAGGCGATGAAGAAATGGCGCACGAAACCCCGTGTTGGGTATCATCAGGCAGCCGAGCATGCTGCGCCACTCGGTGTTGGTGAGCTCTAGACCTTCTGCGTAGACGCATGTGTCCGCTACGGGCGCCATCCTTGCCAAGCACCTGCACTTACAGTCCATGGCGGGTTCAGTGGAATTCCAGAGAAGAGCTGTGGATGGGATGAACCCTGGATCTACGTTTTGAGGAAAATGAGGAACGGGGGGAGTAGTTGTGTTAGTCATGTAGCGAATGGATAAGTTTTATGCAACCAATCGAGCAATGGAAGTAATAAATGGTGTGGTTGGCGTTAGGTGGTGGATTGGGTGCGATTCGGTGAACACGAATGCATTTAAAACAACAGGACTGCTTAGTTGAAAATAGCGAACTGCATTGTCATATCACGACGAGCTGTGAGCAGCGTGGTTGGGCTGTGTTTGTGTATGGTATGTAGCATTTTTATATATTTTAGTGGCCTCTCTTTTTTTTTGGCCTGTGTTACGGTAGTGAAAGGCATAATTGGGCCCAAGTCGGCTGTGAGCACGGCTGGTTCCGGTCTTCTTGTGTGCGGTCTAATGTTTAGTCCCACCTCGCCCGCGGAAGGCGCGCCCGACATGTTTATAAGCGGTGGCGAGGCCTCTGTGTTGAACTCCTCTTGTTACTTATTTGGGCGCTTGAACACGGCGCTCGTAGCTGTATGCTCTCGACCTGTGGGCCTATGTGTGGCCGGCCCCATGCCTTGTGACTCGAGCGACTTCATATACGTAGGTGCAGACCTATTACGATCTGGCTGGGGCGGTAGCACCTGGGTGGTCAATTTTTTTTTTATTTTTCTGTTTAGGTGTTTTTTTCAATGTCGGGGGTGTGCACTGCATTGATCAGGGTTCTGTACTGCATGTGTACGCATTGCGTACTGCATGAACAGTTGCCATTTTTTTTGTTTCCGTCTTTTTGCTATTATGTAATTTTTTCCCAATGTATGGGAGTGCACTGCTTAGCAATCATACGCGTAATGCGTATATTATGGTTCTGTACTGCACGTTCATATATTTCTGTACTTCATTGATTATTTACGTGTTTGCGTTTTTCTTTTTCTGGTTTTGCTATTATGTATTCTTTTTTCAAATTTAGGTTTGTGCACCGCTTTGTTCGGTATGTTAAGACTTCATTCGACAGATTCTGTATTGCATTCATACACAACTTGCACTGCATGCGTCCTGTTTGCACACTGCAACTCATTTTTCATTTTCTGCACTACTCGAATTTAATGATACATTAGCAGACAACAGAAAACAAATTATCACAGATATTCTGTACGACAATTTCATCACCAGCAAACTAAGTTGAACATAAAGCAAACTAACATAATCAGAGTTCATCATTACAAAGCGATTCTGCATGGCAAGCAAACTAGGTTCAGCACACAAGCAAACTAACGATACATAAGCAAACAACACAAAGCAAATTTGATGATAATTCTAAAAGACCGCTGACATTGTTGGCTCCTGGCCGGCACCATCTTCTTCTTCACCAGTCAGGCTCTCCCCATCCCCAGCTACTCTGGCGGCGCTTCTTGGGGGCTCCTCCTTCTCCACTTTGCCGGCGAAGGCCGTCTGGGTGAGGTGATGCGGTTCCATATCTCATGCGCTGCGTGGCGTCCTTTGCAGCGTACTCGATGTGCCTCTGGGACGAGGCGAGGGTGGCCCGGCTTTGGTGCTCGTCGTCGGTGATCTTCTTCTTCATGTTGTTGTAGTAGTCGTCGATGAGCACGCGGAGGCGTCTCGAGGGAGTCTAACGGCTTGGTTGCCTCGAGCACCCTCCACTCCTTACGGATGTCGGCGAAGTTGGCGACCTCAGTTGACGCTGCAGACTGGTTTTGTCGTCGTCGATGGAGAAGCACGCAAAAGGTGTACACAGGGTCGGCGAGGAAGTTGTTGAAGGCGGTGCACCTTCGATGTCGCTCATTTGGAAGAAAGCACGGGTGATTCTTGCCGATGGAGAAGCTGGCGGAGGCGGGTTTCTGCGCGTCGCCGCGTCGTTGTCGTACTCGAGATCAATGCCGATGATCTTGTGGCTTTGGAGGCTGAGGTGGCGCTTCGTCTTTTGCGAGGTGATCGCCATCTGCTTCTTGTCGTTGGTGTGGATGGCGTGCAACTTGGTGTTGCCGTGCGCCTCCGGCGTTGTTGCCCTTGTACTCGTCGGTGAGCGTCATCGCCGGTGGCGAGGGCTTGGTGCTTTGCGTTGATATGGGGCGATTTGGTGGGGCGCAATGGATACTTGTGTTGTTGTGGATGAGAAGGCCTTTGGCAGGGGTCTGAATTTAAGGGGAACGGTGCGGGCTGGGATGGCCTCGTCGGATGAACTACACGATCGCGCTGATGATGCGGTTGTGCAGATCGTGGGTGGTTTTTGCATCTGTGACCGTGGGCTTGTGGCGATGGGCTGCTCCGATTGGGTGGTTGTATCTGACGTGGGGTTTTTAAGGTGGGTTTGTTTTATTTTTATCAGCACATTTTTTAACCACCACTTTTTCTATCTGAGCGGGCATTTTGTCATGTTTTATACATGTATACTGCGTGACAACATAACTGCATTGCTTACACTTCCGCACAGCGTCGCGTACAAATCAGAACTGCAACAGTGTATTACTTCATCGTTTTTTGCGTATCTTTGCTATGTGCTTCGGCGATCTGCATTGTGCAACGGAGTGCACTGCATACTTCTACCGCTCCGTACTGCATCTTGTTTTTGCTTGTACTTACTGCAGTCCACAATGCGGGAGGGTAGGGAAGGGGCCCCCCCCCACTTTTTTTTGAACTTATTGTTTTTTCTTTGTCGGTTTTGTTGGGCTGTGTTGGGTAGTTGCTTTTTAATGTAAGTGGAGGCGCTTTTGGTAAATCATCGGTACGCATTGATCATGGTTATGCATTAGATGTGAACTTCATTCCTTACCTCATGTACAGTTCTCATTTTTGTTCCCGTGTTTTTACTTTTTTTAATCTTTTTTTTCGAATGTATGGGACTGCACTGCTTAGCAAATTACAACTGTACTGCATTGGTTATGATACTGTGCTGCACGTTTGTGTACTTCCGCACTGCGTTTACTTTTTCCGTGTTCGCGTTTTCTTCATCCCGTAAAGAAATGTATAATGTCGTACTGCATCCCGTAAAGAAATGCACTGCATTTTTCCAGTAGTGCGTAATGCATTTGTTTTTTTGCCTGTGCTTCTTGCCTTTGTCTGGGAGGTTTAAGGGAGAAGCGGAGGGGGCACATTTTTTTGTGTGGCACTTATTTGAAGGTAGACTTTTTTTCGGATGTGTTTTCTTAACATGCGTTTTGTTTTTTATTTTAACTTTTTTTACGAACTGTATGTATTTTAATTGTTGTTTTACCGTTTGAACTTCATGATTCTTCACAGAGAACTGTATCATGTGCGTTTTTTTTTGTTTTTTAGTAATATGTGCGTTTTGATGTAGGTGGCTTATTTTATGCAGGCTGTTTTGGGCGGCCCGTTTTTGTGACCCTTTTTGCGACCGCGGGCCTCCTACGTATCGCTTCAGGCTATTCCACGCTCATTGTCGAGAAAGAGACCGAGAACAATCCCCTCTACTCTCTTGCAGTTTCTCCCGAGGCATCTTTCCCTCGGGCAAAACCGCCGTCGCGCGCAGCAACCGCCGTCGCCCGGAGAACCGCCGCCCTCAAGAGGTCCTTATTCCTGCATTCCGCGTCGCTGTCCGCTCCGTGAGCCCTTGCCGCTGCGCTCCCGTAGCTCTTTCCTGTCTGTTCCGTCGCTGCCCCCCCTTCCCACCACCGTCGCCGCACACTTTTCTTTGGTACGTTCCGCTTGGCTCGGTGTTGATCGTCCCCTCGTCTTGTTTTTGTGATTCTTGTAGTTGTTGTAGCTCTTTTTGCTTGTGTAATTTTTCCGTAGGCAGTCGATTTTATCTCGTTTTGAAGTCGATAGTTGTGTGTAGCAATGTGGATCTAGGGTTTCGTGAGATTTTCGCCTATTTTGTTGCTTATGTCCGTCACTTCGTCCTTTGTGTTGCAGGGAAACGCTATGTCTTCGCCGAGCAGGCCGGGAGAAGGAGTTCAGGGTATGTGGAGTGCTTATTCCTTAGGCTTTGTTTATTTTTTTTGATGTTTATCTAGTTTCCCAATTCATCCTGCATATTGGGTTATGCTCTGTTAGTTGTCAGCGTTCGTTTGCATTATTTTTTCATGTGATGTTTTTGTAATTTCTTTTTTCTTGTTTTTTTAATCCAGCAGGTGATTGTAGTGCTCATAATGATACATCAATTGTCTCTCCTTGTCCTGGTGGTAAGGATCATGGTGACGAGGGAGGACATCAAGTGAATTCGCCGATTGAATCTTCTCCTATAAGTGTGGCCGCTCATTCTGGTATGTTATTAATTTGTTTATTTTTGTGTATGCTTTGTTTTATCTAGTTCAACATTTTTGTTGCAAACAACCGTGAATTTAGTATATGCAGCACTGCATTTATTTTTGTATGTGAACTCCACTGTATGTATGTGTGAACTGCATTGTTGTTTTATTCAAGTTTTTGTACAATGCATTATTTTTATTTTGAGTTTATGGTTGGACCTTTGCATTTATATGTCTAAGCTGTCTTGCATTTGTTCTTTTGTGCAATTTTAACGAGCATAGTCAAACTTTATTTTGTGTGATGTCTATTTTCCATCTTTGGGCGCTTTGGGTTTGAGGAGGTTACTCAATTGATTGACCATTATTTTGCAGAAGGTAATGTTGGTGTGAGTTTTGATCAGAGACGTCCTATCTTGTCCGAAACACAGTCGCAGTCTGTTGATGGTATAGAGGAAGTTACACAGGATTGGATGGTCCCGGAACAGGTTCATCAATATGAGTTGAAGCAAAGCAAGAAGAAGTTGAGGTTTGAAATTGAGTCAAAAGAGTTTGTTGAGAAGGAGAAGCAGAGGAGATCTGGAGAAGGTGGCAAGGGTGGTAAATTTGGCAAGGTGAAGAAGAGGTTGAGTCTTGTTCTTTGAGGAAGGTGGTACACCTCGGCGGAGTCCACGTGTTCTTTGGAATGAAGAAGAATCTTGGCAAGAGAACGGCTGAAGCTGGTGGAAGTGATGATCCTCGGTATAAGCGACTACATGTCCTTGAAGGTCCCAATTCGATGGGCGACTTTTAGCTTGCTGATTATGTGAAGGGTGTTCATCCTTCTAGGCGCAAAGACTGTGGTTCATCTAAGAGTGTACCCAAGCGTGCCCATGATGATGTCGGCGAAGATGTTGGTGGTGATTACGGCGAGGAGGTGGATGCTGCTCCAAAGGTTTGTTGAAGTGCCTTTGCATTTGTTTCCTTCATTTGTTATTCTTTCTGTATTTTCTATGTCTCTTTTTTTATGCCTAATCTTCTAATGTGGACTGCATTTCCCTTTACACAGAGGAAGAAGTCTAGTAAGAGCAATGCAACTGAAGATGATGGTGAGGGAGATGATTCTCGATTTAACAAGACCGTGCATTTGTCGCTTCCCACTGTTTGCAAGGCTGCTTCTTTCTTGAAAGAGGCGCATTGCAGCCGTGTTAGGGATGCTGGATTTGGTGTTGTCTTTGATCTGTCAGTAAAGAAAAATGTGTCGCGCATTCTTATGTGCTATCTGATGGGAGTGATTGACCCTGCCACCATGTTAATGGATTTTGGGAATGGCAGGGTTCTTTGAATCAATCGTGATGCAGTTCATCACATTTTTGATTTACCTATGGGACGTCACACTGCACCCATGCCTGCTTCCAGCGGTCATGATGAATCGTTGACTGCCCTCAAGGATGAGCTTGGCTTTGACCGTTCAAAAAGTATAGGTGTCAAGGACTTGCTTGAGAAGTTGAAGGTGTTGGTGGAGGAAGATGATTATGTGAGTGTTGACCTTGCTGTGAAGGTGTTCTTCCTGATACTTTATCAGAATTTGCTGTGCCCGGGGCCTGTAGTTCGTTTGGGTAGAGTTGCTGCGATGGTAGAGAACATGGATTATGCGGCTATGGCTTAGATGGACTTTTGTCAGCTTGTTGTTGATGAGTTGCAGGCAGCTGTGGTTAGGTGGCAATCTGAAGGCAGCAAGCAGAATTGTGCAGAGGGTTGTGCCATTGTCCCCCTGATTATGTATCTTGACTGCTTGAAGCTTTGCAAATTTTTAGTCATGCACACGTTGACGCCATGCGCGTCATACCTGATGACCAAGGACCTGATGAAGTTGTACAATGAGGATGTGCTTGTGAAGGGAAAGATTTACTTGGAAAGTTACAAATTTGGGAAGCTGCCGGTTAGGGCACCTGATTTTTTAATATCAGATTTTTTAAAAAAATGTGTAGCCATTATAAATGTGAACTTTTCTAGTACTCACATGTGTACTTCTCTTTGCGTGTTGTCTTTTTTTTGCAGTGGAAGGCGTCAGGTGATATTGTGTACAACCGTTCTATTGCGGTTGTACATGGCAGCTCTGATGCGGGGCCTAGCACTCATGCTAGGTTTTATGAGCCTATCTGTAGTCAGCTTCCTGCCTGTGATGATGAGGTGCCGCATACTCGTGGTTTCATGCCTCGACAGATGTTTGATAATACAAGCTCTTATAAACAGACATTTGTTGGCGGCAAAAAACATGAGGAGATTGATGAGCTTCTTCTGAAGGTTTTGAAGCTGACTGAAGATTTGCCAACCTCTGGTGACAGGTTGAGGACAGTTGTTGGTTTTCTCCCTGTTAGCCATGGCCCAAGAGATGAAGATATTGTTGCTTCTCACAATTTTGATTGTGGTGTGATTGAAAGCCTGAAGATTGCAGTGACAAATGTTCGTTCTTCGTATGCTCAATTGAGACATTCACAAGAAGAAAAATGCGGTCGGTATGAGAAGGATGCTGGGCATATTGTGGACGAAATGATCCGTCAGGACAACTTTGGCGTTAGCTGATAATGTATGTTCTAGGTTTTTTGTGGCTTTGAACCTCTTTTTTTGTGTATTATGTTGACTGCTCCTCACTATTTTTGTTTTTTTTTGTTATAGGCTGGAGTGGAATCTTCTGGTGTCGATGGAACTAGAGACGATGGAGTTGGTCAGGTATAAATACTCCTGCCATGTCTGTTCTGCCATGCTTCCCTTTTTTCTTTGAACTTGCATTTTGTTTGCTTCCCATATTTTTTTGTGTACTTCTCTGTTGTGAAGTGTGTACTGCTTGTGCATAGTTGAAGTTTTTTTCTTTTTCGGTCGGTACCATCTTATTTCTCGTTTTTGGTTTGTTCTATGCCCGTAGACTAGTGTTGCTGCTCGTGATGTGCACAAAGAGACCTACGATGGCTATGGGAAGGATGAGGTCTTGGCTGATGCAGCGTCCCCTCTGGATGTTGTAGCTGATAAGGTATAGTTGTATTACTTGTTACATTAGTGGGTTGTAATCTAATTTTTGTTGTGCTGTTATAAACTTGATTTCTGTTGTTATGTTCATCCATATGCATTTTCATTTGCGTATGTTAGCTGCAATAGTTTTACATGTGTGATCTTCATTGTTTGTGAAATGAACTGCAGTTCTTTTGGCATCTGTGATCCATCTTGATTTACATCGTGAGCTTGATATTTAACATAAGCTGAAGCTGCAGCGTTTGTCAAAAGAACTATAGTTGTTTTTTATGTATATGTGGGTTGCAGTTGTAGTTGTGTTTGACACCGTGTGTTGGTGTTGTTTTGCATATGTGTAGACCTGTAGTTGTTATGTGTATGTTGCCAGCAGTCTTTTGACATAAGTGTGCTATGTGTTGTTGTGTTAGTTATCCCCATGCTTATTTTTGTGTTACTGTGTGTTTTAAACTTTCCACAGATTGGAGAACAAAACGTGGAAGTCCACGTTTATCTGAATCAGGGCAGTTGTGTTGTTGATGGCCATGGCAGTGTTGATGTACATATCGGTTGCCGTTGAGTGTGCGAGATCATACGTAGCTCAAGGATCCCATGATCTTTGTTCCCACCGATCGGCATGAAGATTACGATGTTGGCATTGAAAAGCCCTTGGAGAATGTTGCCCTGCTGCTAGTGTTGTTGCTTCCCTATGCATACGGTGTCCAATGATGTTAGGAAGTATCGATAGTGGAGCCTCATGTAGTTGAAGTATCTAAGGGCGCTGTTGTTGACGGTATTTGTAAATCGAGAGAATCTTGATGTTCTTTGCAGAAGGAAAGTCCGATGAGGTTGTGGTGGATTAAATGCAACCTATGCAAGAAAATATTTTGCTCGATTACGAAGAACAATGACTGAAGACTTTGACCTTTGAAGGCAAGAGATTTTTTTTAACAGTGCAGTTTGATGTTTTTCTCATTCATGTTGTTTAATTACTATGGTATCTGTATTAGATGTTTAATGATAAGTGAAACTTTGATCTTTTGTCTATGATTTTCAAAATAGCTAGCAGAATTCCCTTATCTTAATATTTAAACTTCATTGTTTGGATAAGTGAACTTCATCTTTTTTATTACAGATGATGAACTTCCTGTTGTGACACCGTCGAGCATTGATCCAGCTCTTCTGAAAAGATACAATGAGTTGTACGCTGCTGTTACAAGGGCTCGGAAGGACAAGAAGAAGAAGTATGATTTTTTAGAAATTGTTTTGTTCATATGTATTATCTAATTTTTGTATTTACCCCTTTTTATTTGTTGTTATTTTTTTAGTATCTTATGTTTGAGTTTTTCATGAAAAATTCAGGGACATGATTGCTTTTAAAACTGAGATGGGTGATATTAGCATTGGCGAAGTTGGTCAATCCTTTTGGGATAAAGGGATGCTCACTACAAGGCTTGTAGATCTTGGGGTTTCTTTCTTTGGTAGATAAGTTTAAGGGATCTTCGACAATGGTTGTCCGTACCATATTTGTGTAAAACGCAGAAATTTTTGTTTTATTTTTGATTTTCTTTTACGATTTAGATGCATGACGACCTGTTTTGCTTATTTGATTTTTGGTTTTGTTTGACAGACAAATATTTGGAATGGTGGTCTTGTGGCGGGAGTGTTAAAATGATGTTCTCTTCAAAAGCCGAGGCGTGTTGATAAAAGGATATGGTGAGAGCGTTTTTTGTGTATTTTGCCTGTTTTGTTTTATAGCGTTCTTTTTTCTTCTTATAATAATTTTATTTATTTTTCATGCTTCCAACAGGTCCTTTTGCAACTTTTGATCCATGAATCGAGGATGGTGTTGGTCATTATTGTGTAGTTCGTTAAATGTGAAAGAAAAGCGGTTTGAATTTCTTGACTCGATCAACAAACCGGGCAGCCCGATGCGGTCGGGGTTTTTAGGAGGATGGTTAAAAATATCAAGCGTGCATGGAAAGAAGGTAGCTTGAGTTCTGATGAGCCGCTAAATCCTCCCACACTTGATGGATTTGTGTTGAAACATGTCATTGTCCCATTGCAGCCAAATGGGTGCATTCTTTCTGACCCATACATGTCATACCGTTCAAGTTTTTTTCACTTCATTTTTGTGAAACTGATGTTTTTTATTCTTTTTATTGCAGGCATGATTGTGGATTCTATATGTTTCAATTCTTGCAGACATGGGATGGTGTTCGAGTTGCTAAGTTTGGGGTGGAGCACATTGGCTACATCAGAAAGGCCATGCTCTATAGCTAGCTAACATCGAGGAAGTGTTGCCTTGATTTAACATCACTTCTAATTTTTGCAGATAAAGGTTGTTTTATTGAACTTCTTTATCCTTGCTTTATTTTATTTTTGTCTGCTGCTTGGTTCCGCTTCTTTATGGGCAAGTGGGCTGCATTTTTCTTTATATGTGGGTTGCATTGTTGTATACAAGTGTGGGCTGCATTGATGCAGAGAAGTGGGCTGCATTCTTCTTTATATGTGGGCTGCATTGCTGTATACAAGTGTGGGCTGCATTGATGCAGAGAAGTGGACTGCATTGTTTTTTATATGTGGGCTGCATTGATGTAGAGAAGTGTCCTGCATTGATGCAGAGAAGTGGGCTGCATTGATGTATACAAGAGTGGGCTGCATTCTATTTTTTCTATATACATGTTTTTTGGTTTTTGTGTTTTGTACTGAGTGCTTCCATATTTTTTCTGCACGTTTTTAGGTTTTGATTGGGGGCTTCATGAAGGCTGTACGTCACTATTTGAGTCCCAGGGTTCTGATGTTGTTATGGAGGATTGTGTCATTGAAATCTCTCCAGATAATTCTGGTTTGAACACAAATGTGGCGTCTGGACCTGATGGTGGAAGTGTCTCTCGACCTAGCTCTCCACATGATGTATATGATGTTGATGATGGTAATTTTGTTACACCGTGTGCACGTGTCACTAGGACTAGGAGTGCAGCAATTAATCGTCCTCCTTTGGATGAGGTTGAAGTATTTTCAAACAAGAGGGCAGGTGAGAGGGCTTTTAAGTTGAGATGCTCTAGAGAGAAATTGAAGCCTCCGAGGTTCAGATATATTGATGAGGCGATTAAAATAAATGATCTTGTTCTCGGCAAAGATTTTGTAACCAAATACCGCGAGTAAGTTTTATGTGATGTGTGTGCCCTTTCATGCTTTCTGTGTGTTTTGATTTTAATTCTAATTTTGTTGATCCCATCTGTGTATGTTTCTTTGCGAGAGCGCGTTCTTTATGGTGCATGGTCCTTTTGGTGATGTCGATACTTACAATATCGACTATATCTATGATACATTTGGCAAAGGAGCTTTAATGGATTAGTATATCATGGATTTTGTCATCAAATCTTTGGAAGCAAGACCACGAATTGGGTTTAGCTTATCAATCCGGTGAGCGTGTGCTACTTTCACCTTTATTTATCTGATAGCGTTTCTTGTCATTCTTTCCTACTGCACTAGCTTTTCATGTCCATGCACCTTGCAATGTTTATTCTTTTTTTCATGTCCTTTTTTGTTCTTTTTTGTGTGCGATCGTTCTTCAAATGGAAACCTCGTGGCGAGAGATAATGGCGGAAATCTGTGTTGCCGGTTGTGCATAGCTCGTTTGTTTTAGAAGATGCGATTAATCAGTTCAAATTTTTTGTGAGCTGACGGCGCAAACCTGTTGGACATAAAGCTGGTAAGTTCATTGTTTTTGTCATTTATTTTTCCTGGTTTGTTGCATTTCTTTTTATAGTTATTTTTGGAACAGTGGCCCTACTGGTACGTGTCGAAAGAACTTTTCATTTCATTTTTTTATGCGAACAGATTATGATGCTGCGATTCAAGGATGGTCATTATTCCTTATACACGATGAACCAGCATCGCCAGACCCTTGATATCCATGACAGTAGGAAGTACACTGGCCATCCTGATGTCACGACAAGGTGGCGCAGGACTGACTACCACGCAGATTGCACTAAAGTGGTATGTTATTTTTTCTTTGCCAAGCGTAAAGCTTTTTTTGTGTTTCTCCTACTGCATTTTTTATAAACTGCAATTGTTTATGTAGTGCACTTCAACATATGCGTGACAGAACTGCATTTTTCTCACGTGCACTTAAAAGAGGGATTGTTAAGACGTTTGAGAACAACTTTTATTTTTTTGTACGTTTGAATATCAACTTTTGATCCGTGATGTGTGTTATTCTTACCTTGTGCTTTTTTTGGCGGATGGGGGATGATTTATCTTGAAAAAAAATGTATAAATTGAGGAAGAACCACCGGTTGGGTTAAATTGGCGGAAAAGCCATCTTACCGGTCGTGCGGTATGAGGAGCAAATGAGTGCGGAATCTATGTTACGAGGATGACGCGGTTGTATGACGCCAGCGTCTAGTTGAGAAAATTTTGAAATCCGCGTAACAGACTTCTCTGTTTTCTTTTCACTTTTGTTCTTTATAGCGACCTTTTTTAATCACTTGTTTGCATTTGTTTTCTTTTTTTCAGCTTCTGCTTTGAAGATTGGAAGGCGGAATACATGTTCATTCTGTTCAATCCTTTGAACATGTTGTGTTATGAAGACATGTCGCTTTGAGTTCGTGAACTGATTGCGGACCTCGGGCTCACTTCCCTATCGCAATCATAAGCAGCGATCATGAGCCTTGATATGATCATTTGGGGCGCTGTTTTCTACTGGGTGCGAAAGGCTGTGCGTGGACAATAGCTAGGGTTTGATGTTGTGTTTGTGTGTCTTGACTAAGGTAGATAATGTATGAAAAAGACTTTTTATTCTGTCGTTGTGTTTCTTTTTGTTCTTTTAATGCTGCAGTGCATGTGGATGAATTTGTATATGTATGTGTATTTTATATCAATAACTCATACAATATATATAAGTGTATAATTTTATTTTTTGTTGACGACCACGGTCTATGCGAACTGGCATTTTGTCACGCTTATATGTATGATATGTGTTCGATAAAGCATATCGCATTTGATGCGAACTTCTTTGTCAATATAAGTGCACTGCATTTTTTGTCTTTCAATCAAAGCGCTGCGTGTGTGCATGCGAATCTGCATTGCTTTTATGATACCGAACTGCTTTTTTGCCAAAACAAAAACGCATTGCTTTTACTGTAGTTGCGTTTTGTAGTTGGTTTTTATTGTTTGTGCGTTAAGGTACATGGTGGGGGGTTGGGGGCCCAATTTTTTAGTTGTCTATATATTTTGTATTGTTCTTGTGCGCTTTGCGTGCGTTAAGCGCGAGGCGAGAGGGGGGGGGGTCGTGACCCCCTCCACATCCTCGCGAGGCTGAGCCTGAACAAGCCGGGAAGGCGGCGGCGGCTTGCAGCGGCGCCCGCATGCGTAGGCGAGTCCGTCTCCCGTCGCCCCTGTCTATCTTAGGGGTGTGGCTCCGGGGTTTCTTGCGCGTCCTTTGATGGAAAAAGCAGAATGTCCGCCTTTGCGCTTTGTCAACAAAGCGCCTTTGCATGCGTTAGCGTGAGGCGGCGGGGGTGGGGGGGGGTCGTGACCCCCTCCACATCCTGCGAGGCCGAGCTGAAACAGCCGGCGGCGGGCGGCGGCGGCTGCCGCGGTGCCGCATGCGTGGCGAATCCGTCATACCCGTCGCCCCTGTCTATCTTAGGGGTGTGGCTCGGGGTTTTGGCGCGTCCTTTGATGGAAAAACAGAATGTCCGCCTTTGCGCTGTCGACCAAAGCGCCTTTGCGTGCGTTAAGCGAGGCGGCGGGGGTGGGGAGGGGTCGTGACCCCCTCCACATCCCTGCGAGGCCGAACTGAACGAGCTCGAAGCGGCGGCGACGCGGCTTGCCGCGGCGCCGCATGCGTAGGCGAGTCCGTCATACCCCGTCGCCCCCCTGTCTATCTTAGGGGTGTGGCTCCGGGGGTTTTGCGCGCGTCCCCTTTGATGGAAAAACAGAATGTCCGCACTGCGCCTGTCAACCAAGCGCACTGCGTGCGTTAGCGCGAGGCCGAGCAGGGGGTGGGGAGGGGGGTCGTGCCCCCCTCCACATCCCCCTGCTAGGCCGATCCTGGAATGAGCCGGAGCAGGCGGCGACGCGGCTCGCCGTGGCGCCGCATGCGTAGGTGAGTCCGTCATACCCCGTCGCCCCCCTGTCTATCTTAGGGGTGTGGCTCGGTTTTTTTTGCGCCCCTTTGATGGAAAAACAGAATGTCCGCACTGCGCCTGTCAATCAAGCGCCTTTGCATGCGTTAGCGCGAGGCGGAGCAGGGGTGGGGAGGGGTCGTGGGAGGGGGTCGTGACCCCCTTCGCATCCCCTCGCGAGGCCGAGCACTGAACAAGCGCGGCGGCGGCGACGCTGCTTGCCGCGGTGCCGCATGCGAGGTGAGTCCATCATACCCGTCGCCCCTGTCTATCTTAGGGTGTGGCTCGGGGGTTTTGCGCGCCCCTTTGATGGAAAAACAAAATGATGTCATTTGTCTTGCTTACACCAACGTTGAGTCTGCGCACCGTGTAGCAAGTGTGTGTGTTGGGGCCCTTGTCGTTCTTCATTTATGCATGTACTGCACTTCATGCATACACTTGTTGAACTGCCTTATGTTCGTTCTGTGGACTGTATTCACGTTTGTTTAGAAAGGTATACGGATTATATTTTTTAGATATATCAATACTAATTTTTACGATTGTGAACTGCATTAATCTTTTTCTTTTTTATGTCCGAGTTTGTAGTCAGATTACCTAATTTTTTTTGTTTAATGTTGGTTTTGAATATGTTTTGTATGTGAATAGTATGTTTTGGTATCACTCATTAAATTTTTCAAAGTTGTGTAGATACTTGTTCTAATGCAAACTAATTTCTGCGAAAGCAATTGATCACAAGCAAACTGACATTGTTTTTATAAAAGAAATGTTCGATATGAAGCAACGGACATTATCAAAATCTTGCATACATGAAACAAAGAACAACATAACGCCTAAAGTAAAGTGAAACTAAACACATCCCTGATTTTTTCTAGTTGCTGTTTTGGATTACAGCCTTGTTCTTCTTCTTCTTTTCTTCTTTGTCTCTTTTTGCCCCGTGCAGTCCCATTATGACATCGTATATGATTCTCCATGACTCATATGTTGCGAATGCATCTATTGCTGCATACTTGATAAGCTTTTCTGGCAGCGGACAAAATCCCCACAGAGTATGGTCCTCCTTGCGGTTAATTTTTTTCTTCATGTCATGGTAGTGAATGTCTATCATCCTGCCAGCAACATCAGCCAAAGAGTCAAACTTCTTTTTATTGTATGGGTCTCTCCATTCCACCTGAATATCAATGTAGTTGTCGGAGTTGATCTCCAAACTAGATACCTTCAGCTTGCTTTTGTCTCCTTCAATAGCGAATCCGACGAAGGTGTACTCATCATTCATCAGGAATTTGTCTAGTTCCATTGGCCTGCAATATATTTGTATAGAGTGAATATAGTTTATTTCTTTAGAACTAGCAATGTTTTTTGTGTTTTTCTAAAACTGAACTGCAATATGAATATCTGAATCTGTTGCATTGAGCAGTTGCTAATACTTTGTTCAACATAACTAGTAAATCTGATAATAGATTGCATAAACAATGCATGTTTTGTGTATGCTTGTATTCTTGAACCTAATTTCATACATGTTTTGTATGGTAATGTTGCAGTGAAGAAAATATAATTAAACTGCGTGTATTGCTAGATAATATAATTCAAGAATTGAACACATGAGTGACATACATGGAGCCAGATCAAAACTGTCAATAAATTCATATGCCATGCTTTTTCAAGAATGAGAACCAAAGGTTAAATATTATGGCAATTGCAGTGAAGAAAATTTAAAATCAATATTGACAAGCAATAGTTATTCTTACCTGTCTTTAGCTGCAGATATGTGGTAGACAAGGCATTCTTTTTGTACGCATAGCTGTAGCACCGCTGCACGCTGTGGCTTCTCATAGTATGTACTCGACATCAACGCCGACTAGTTTGACGGGCATTCCGCCGAGCTTCCTCCTGAACGTGGACAGCATCTTGTCCACGTCTTTGCCCTTGCTTGTGAAAAGGACGTGGAGCTTGTGATTGCCGTGGAGGTGGACGTCGTGGAGCTCCCCGGTGTACTTGCGGCGCTGCTTGTACAGAGGTGCATCCGCCATGATTCTCCTCTGCTCTCTGGTGTTTGTTATAGAGAGAGAGGTTAGTGAAAGGAAGAGCGGAGAAGAAGATGCAATGGGGTGTTTTGGGGGATGAAGCAGTTGTGTTTTCTCCTCTGCTCTCCTTGACAGGGCGTGGGAGAGGTGGAGCGGGGCGGTAGCGTGGTGGGGCTCTGTTTTAAGTTACGTGGTAACTGCCAACAGGTTCTGCTATGAGGAGGCTCTTGTTAGTGCGTTGGAAATCTGGAACGTCGTCGCCTCTTTTTTAGTGATTAGATCAATGTATTGACGCAACTGTCAGAAAATGTGATGATTGTGTTTTTGGTCAATTGTCCAAGTCAGTGCACTTCTTTTCTATCAGAAACGAACTGCTCAGGTCCACGTAGTGTACTGCATTATGATTCACACAGATATACTTTTTTTTCTTCTCTTGATGGTGTTCTTTCTTTTCTTCTCTTGATTTTTGTGGTAATCTGACGTTTGTGTGGATGGAGGGTAGTGTGGCTAGGGGTGTGGAGTGCTTTGGTTAAATGTGAGGCTGCATTCTTATTTCAGCCATACTACATTGCAGAGTGAAGATAAGCGCAATTCAGAAAAAAAAATACTTTGTGCTTCCACGTGAGAAGCGCATTGTTGTGCGTCACGATTTGCATCAGACGTTGACATCGGGCTTCCTATGTTTTATTTATTAATATTCTTATAGTGCCGGCCTTTTTTTATTTTGTTTGTTGTTATTCATTTAAAAATGTTTGTCATTTTCTTTTTGATGTTTTATTTTTGAGCGTATTGTTTTTTCTTAGTGGGCTTTGTTGGGCTGTGTTGGCTAGTTTAGAGGCATAATTGGGCCCAAGTCGGCTGTGAGCACGGCTTGGGTGCCGTTTATTGTGTGTGCGTCCTAATGTTTAGTCCCACCTCGCTTGCATGAAGGCGCGCCTAACACTGCTTATAAAATTTGGCGAGGCATATTGGTCGAACTCCTCCGTACACTTATCTGGCGCTTATACATGGCGCTCATGTTGTATGCCCTATGACCTGTGGGCCCATGTGCAACCAGCCCCATGCACTGTGACTCAGAACGACTCCCCTTCTGTGGGTGCAGACCTATTACGAGACTGGCTGGGGCCGGTAGCACCTGGGTGGTCAATTTTTTTCCTTTTTATTTTTCTGTTTAGGTGTTTTTTTCAATGTCGGGGGTGTGCACTGCATTGATCAGGGTTCTGTACTGCATGTGTACGCATTGCGTACTGCATGAACAGTTGCCATTTTTTTGTTTCCGTCTTTTTGCTATTATGTAATCTTTTTTCCCAATGTATGGGAGTGCACTGCTTAGTAATCATACGTGTAATGCGTTGATTATGGTTATGTACTGCACGTTCATATATTTCTGTACTTCATTGATTATTTACGTGTTTGCGTTTTTCTTTTTCTGGTTTTGCGCTTATGTATTCTTTTTTCAAATTTATGTTCGTGTACTGCTTTGTTGGGTATGTTAAGACTTCATTCGACAAATTTCATGATTGCATTCATGCACAACTTACCTTTGCATAAATCTGTTTGCATACATAGGACAATTTCATCAACAACAAACTAAGTTGAACAGAAAGCAAACTAACATAATCAGAGTTCATCATTACAGGCGATTGTGCATGGCAAGCAAACTAGGTTCAGCACACAACCAAACTAACGATACATAAGCAAACAACACAAAGCAAATTTGATGATAATTCTAAAAGAACGCTGGCATTGTTGGCTCCTGGCCGGCACCATCTTCTTCTTCACCAGTCAGGCTCTCCCCATCCCCAAGCTGCTCCTGGCGCGCTTCTTGGGGGGCTCCTCCTTCTCCAGCTTTGCACGGCGAAGGCCGTCCTGGGTGAGGGTGATGCGGTTCCATATCTCATACGCTGCGTAGGCGTCCTTTGCCGCGTACTCGATGTGCCTTCTGGACAGAGGCAGGGTGGCCCAGCGCTGGTGCTCGTCGTCGGTGATCTTCTTCATGTTGTTGTAGTAGTCGTCGATGAGCACGCCGGAGACGTCTCCGAGGGAGTCCAACGGCTTGGTTGCCTCGGGCACCCTCCACTCCTTCTGGATGTCGACGAAGTTGGCGACCTCCAGGTTGACGCGCTGCAGCCTGGTTTTGTCGCCGTCGATGGAGAAGCCTGCAAAGGTGTACCTGGGGTCGGCGAGGAAGTTGTCAAAGACGGTGCACCTTTCAGTGTCGCTCATTTGGAAGAGCAGCACCGGATGATTCTTGCCGATGGAGAGCTGGCAGAGGGTGGGTTTCTGCGTCGCTTCAGGGTCGTTGTCGTACTCGAGATTAATGCGACGATCTTGTGGCGCTGGAGGCTGAGGTGGCGCTCGTACTGCGCGAGGGTGATCGCCATCTGCTTCTTGTCGTTGGTGTGGATGAAGTGCAACTTGGTGTTGCCGTGCGCCTCCACGGCGTTGTTGCCCTTGTACTCGTCGGTGAACGTCATCGCCGGTGGCATGGCTTGGTGATTTTGCGTTTGATATGGGGCGATTTGGTGGGAGCGCAATGGATACTTGTGTTGTTGTGGATGAGAAGGCCTTTGGCACGGGTCTGAATTTAAGGGGAAGGCCGCGGGGTGGGATGGCCTCGTCAGATGAACTGCACGATTGCGCTGATGATGCGGTTGTGCAGATCGTGGGTTGTTTTTGCATCTGTGATCGTGGGCTTGTGGCGATGGAACTGCTCCGATTGGGTGGTTGTATGCGAACGTGGGGTTTTTTTAAGGTGGGTTTGTTTTATTTTTGATCAGCACATTTTTTTTAACCACCACTTTTTTCTATGCAAACGGGCATTTTGTCATGTTTTATAAATGCAATCCTGTGCGATAATCAACTGCATTGGTATGTAGTCCTGCACTGCATCTTCTAGAATACAGTACTGCACTTATGTATACATGTGCGAACTTCACTATTTTTGAGTTTATTTATTCGTGTAGGGTAATCGGGAACAGGATTGCCATACCGCACTGCATCGTGTAACGTAATGCACTGCATTTTTTACAGCCACGTACTGCATCTTGTTTTTGCTTGTACTTACTGCAGCCCCTGGTACGGGAGGGGTAGGGAAAGGGGTGGGCCCCCCCTTTTTTTAACTTATTGGTTTTTCTTAGTCGGCCTTGTTGGGCCTGTGTTCGGCTAGTTTAGAGATGCAATTGGGCCCAAGTCGGCCTGTGAGCACGGCTTGGTTCCCGTTTCACTGTGTGTGCGTCCTAATGTTTAGTCCCACCTCGCCCGCGGAAGGCGCGCCCGACCTGTTTATAAGGGCTGGCGAGGCATACTGGTCGAACTCCTCCGTATACTTATCTGGGCGCTTATACACGGCGCTCGCAGCTATACGCCCTATGACCTGTGGGCCCATGTGCAACCGGCCCCATGCACTGTGACTCAGAACGACTCCCCTTCTGTGGGTGCAGACCTATTACGAGACTGGTTGGGGCCGGTAGCACCTGGGTGGTCAATTTTTTTACTTTGTAACTTTTTCAACGCAGGCGTGTAATTGTTTTTTAGTAAATCATCGTGCCTTTGCATTGATTTAGTTTCGAGATTGCATGTGCACGCATACCGTACTGCACATTTTCTATGCTACATTTTTGTGCACTGCATTGGTATCATTTTTCTTTATTGTTTTTCCTCTTTCGTATTCTTTTTTCTTAGTGTACACGGTGTGCTTTGCTTTTGTGCCCCTATCGACCTTTGCATTCATCATAGTTATGTCTTTGCGTGTGTACATATTTTGTAATGCGTGCATCCTTCTTTGTGCCAAAAGCATGTCTTGCACTTCATGCACACATATAGTGAACTTCACAGTGCAATTTAGAGAATTGCACACATAAAATGGTCTATGGATTATAATTTTTTAGAGCATTATTTTTTAATGATCTGTGATTTTGTTCATAGGAATTGCTGCAGTCAAAGTACACCTTCTTTTTTCGTTCCTCTTTCTTTGGTAACATAAGCCTTTATTGATTGTCCTTTATTCTTGGGAACATAATTTCCATTAAGTCCCCTTTAATTTTCAGTTTTGACCTTTTTGCATTCCTCTTATATAAATGAAGGCTAACTTATACCCTTCCTTTGCATTTCATTTTCTCCTCTAGCCGCAAGTTCTCTCCTTTCTCCAGCCTATTATTATTTTTTTGCTTTTCTAGGTTTTTGTTGCGATGGCTCCAGGCCCCTGTGCGTATCTCTTCTGCTGCGGCCATGGTTGTGGTGTGCCGACGCACTGCAATTGTTCAGCTTGCTCGCAGGCCCGTCGTGCTCGTCGTGGTGGGAAGGTATTGTGCCGAACTGGGCGAGCCGAGCAGCTTGCATATGGTACAGTATTCACGGAAGGATTGGATATGGGCCAGATCAACGTTTCTGCGTTCTATGCTGCCCTGATTCGGCGTGGCCTTGGCTGCACGAGTCCTTTTGTCCATCAGCTTACGCCAACAAATGTGGAGACTCACTACAAGATGGTATGTTTCTTTAGATATGTTTTTTTCTTTGTGTTTTTTTGTATAATTCCATTGCATTACGAACTTGTAGTATTTTAGGAAGCACTTTTTCTTTGTTTTTCAAGTGTTGCAATGTGTTCTTATTTTCTTGTTTTTTTGCTTGTGTGCATGTAGCTTATGTTTTAGTTCTGAGGTTACAATATGTGAACTGCTATATATTAGTGAGCACTTCATATTTCTCCATTTTTACCAATTTGTATGGTGTGTACTACATGTAGCTAGTCTCAAGATCTTGCATTATAGTTCTAAGCAAACTACATATTTGCAAGTTCCATAACGCATATTGAAAGCGTTTTATATGTATTGCTTGTTGGACTGTTGTGCACTTCATCTATCTATGTTCACAATATGAGAATTGTCTTTGCTAGTTTCGTTCTTAAACAGTTTTATTATTTTTACGTAAAATTCCTCAACGATTTGTTAGGTATGTCGCTCAAGAAGAAAGGAATTCTTCAAGTTGTTCTTGGTAATGGATACCTTAACCCAGCCAAGTCTGATTGTAGGCGTTGAATGGCGGTGTGTTTGCACAAAGGGTGGAAGGAATTTGTCATTGATAGTGGCACGAAGTCCGAAGCAAGTTATTGTCCTCAACTTCTTTGAACTCGAGGATCGTACTGTTAGAATCACGTTTGACGTGATTGGCTAAGGTTATGAGGTTGATTTGTAATAACTACTTTTGCGTGTTGAACGCTTCATCTTTTTGATGTGTTTTGTAATAAGCACTTTTGTGATCTGAACCGCTTCAATTATTATTCAACGGGAAATTTGTGTTTGCATGGTTACAATATGTGAACTGCTTATATGTCAGCTGAGCACTACATGTTTCCACATTTTTTCCCAATTTGCATGGTGTGTACTACATGTAGTTAGTCTATAGTACTGCATGATAGTTCAAGCGCATCGCATATTTGCAAGTTCCATACTGCATATTGAAATGCGTTTTATATGTACTGCTCCGATTGGGTGGTTGTATGCGAACGTGGGGTTTTTTTAAGGTGGGTTTGTTTTATTTTTGATCAGCACATTTTTTTAACCACCACTTTTTTCTATGCAAACGGGCATTTTGTCATGTTTTATAAATGCAATCCTGTGCGATAATCAACTGCATTGGTATGTAGTCCTGCACTGCATCTTCTAGAATACAGTACTGCACTTGTGTATACATGTGCGAACTTCACTATTTTTGAGTTTATTTATTCGTGTAGGGTAATCGGGAACTGGATTGCCATACCGCACTGCATCGTGTAACGTAATGCACTGCATTTTTTACAGCCACGTACTGCATCTTGTTTTTGCTTGTACTTACTGCAGCCCCTGGTACGGGAGGGGTAGGGGAAAGGGGGGGTGGGCCCCCCCTTTTTTTAACTTATTGGTTTTTCTTAGTCGGCCTTGTTGGGCCTGTGTTCGGCTAGTTTAGAGATGCAATTGGGCCCAAGTCGGCCTGTGAGCACGGCTTGGTTCCCGTTTCACTGTGTGTGCGTCCTAATGTTTAGTCCCACCTCGCCCGCGGAAGGCGCGCCCGACCTGTTTATAAGGGCTGGCGAGGCATACTGGTCGAACTCCTCCGTATACTTATCTGGGCGCTTATACACGGCGCTCGCAGCTATTCGCCCTATGACCTGTGGGCCCATGTGCAACCGCCCCATGCATCTGTGACTCGTAACGACTCTTCTTACGTGGGTGCGGACCTATTACGAGATCGGTTGGGGCGGTAGCACTGGGTGGTCAATTTTTTACTTTGTAACTTTTTCAACGTCAGGCGCAATCGCTTTTTTTAGTAAATCATGCGTGCACTGCATTGATTTAGTTTCAGTACTGCATGTGCACGCATACCGTACTGCACATTTTCTATGCTACATTTTTGTGCACTGCATTGGTATCATTTTTCTTTATTGTTTTTCCTCTTTCGTATTCTTTTTTCTTAGTGTACGGGTGTGCACTGCTTTTGTGCCCCTATGCGCACTGCATTCGTCATAGTTATGTGCTGCAGGTGTACATATTTTGCACTGCGTGCATCCTTCTTTGTGCCAAAAAGCATGTACTGCACTTCATGCACACATATAGTGAACTTCCTGGTACGAATTTGGAGAATTGCACACATAAAATGGTCTGTGGATTATAATTTTTTAGAGCATTATTTTTTAATGATCTGTGATTTTGTTCATAGGAATTGCTGCAAATAAAGTACACCTTCTTTTTCGTTCCTCTTTCTTTAGTAACATAAGCCTTTATTGATTGTCCTTTATTCTTGGGAACATAATTTCCATTAAGTCCCCTTTAATTTTCAGTTTTGACCTTTTTGCATTCCTCTTATATAAATGAAGGCTAACTTATACCCTTCCTTTGCATTTCATTTTCTCCTCTAGCCGCAAGTTCTCTCCTTTCTCCAGCCTATTATTATTTTTTTGCTTTTCTAGGTTTTTGTTGCGATGGCTCCAGGCCCCTGTGCGTATCTCTTCTGCTGCGGCCATGGTTGTGGTGTGCCGACGCACTGCAATTGTTCAGCTTGCTCGCAGGCCCGTCGTGCTCGTCGTGGTGGGAAGGTATTGTGCCGAACTGGGCGAGCCGAGCAGCTTGCATATGGTACAGTATTCACGGAAGGATTGGATATGGGCCGATCAACGTTTCTGCGTTCTATCTGCCTTGATTCGGCGTGGCCTTGGCTGCACGAGTCCTTTTGTCCATCAGCTTATGCCAACAAATGTGGAGACTCACTACAAGATGGTATGTTTCTTTAGATATGTTTTTTTCTTTGTGTTTTTTTGTATAATTCCATTGCATTCTGAACTTGTAGTATTTTAGGAACGCACTTTTTTCTTTGTTTTCTGAAGTGTACTGCAATGTGTTCTTATTTTCTTGTTTTTTTTGCTTGTGTGCATGTAGCTTATGTTTTAGTTTACAGGTTACAATATGTGAACTGCTTATATATTAGCTGAGCACTTCATATTTCTCCATTTTTACCAATTTGTATGGTGTGTACTACATGTAGCTAGTCTGCAGTACTGCATTATAGTTCTAAGCAAACTACATATTTGCAAGTTCCATACTGCATATTGAAACGTTTTATATGTACTGCTTGTTGGACTGTTGTGCACTTCATCTATCTCTGTTCACAATATGAGAATTGTACTACTAGTTTCGTTCTTAAACAGTTTTATTATTTTTTACAGAAAATTCCTCAACGAGCTGTTAGGTATGTGCGGCTCAAGAAGAAAGGAATTCTTCAAGTTGTTCTTGGTAATGGATACCTTAACCCAGCCAAGTACAGTGTAGGCGTTGACGGGCGGCTGTGTTTGCACAAAGGGTGGAAGGAATTTGTCATTGATAGTGGCCCGAAGTCCGAGCAAGTTATTGTCCTCAACTTCTTTGAACTCGAGGATCGTACTGTTAGAATCACGTTTGACGTGATTGGCTAAGGTTATGAGGTTGATTTGTAATAACTACTTTTGCGTGTTGAACGCTTCATCTTTTTGATGTGTTTTGTAATAAGCACTTTTGTGATCTGAACCGCTTCAATTATTATTCAACGGGAAATTTGTGTTTGCATGGTTACAATATGTGAACTGCTTATATGTCAGCTGAGCACTACATGTTTCCACATTTTTTCCCAATTTGCATGGTGTGTACTACATGTAGTTAGTCTATAGTACTGCATGATAGTTCGAAGCGTACTGCATATTTGCAAGTTCCATACTGCATATTGAAATGCGTTTTATATGTACTGCTCCGATTGGGTGGTTGTATGCGAACGTGGTTTTTTTTAAGGTGGGTTTGTTTTATTTTTGATCAGCACATTTTTTTAACCACCACTTTTTTCTATGCAAACGGGCATTTTGTCATGTTTTATAAATGCAATCCTGTGCGATAATCAACTGCATTGGTATGTAGTCCTGCACTGCATCTTCTAGAATACAGTACTGCACTTGTGTATACATGTGCGAACTTCACTATTTTTGAGTTTATTTATTCGTGTAGGGTAATCGGGAACTGGATTGCCATACCGCACCGCATCGTAACGTAATGCATCGTGCATTTTTACAGCCACGCATCGCATCTTGTTTTTGCTTGTACTTACCGCAGCCCCGCACGGAGGGGTAGGGGAAAGGGGTGGCCCCCTTTTTTAACTTATTGGTTTTTCTTAGTCGGCCTTGTTGGGCCTGTGTTCGGCTAGTTTAGAGATGCAATTGGGCCCAAGTCGGCCTGTGAGCACGGCTTGGTTCCCGTTTCACTGCGTGTGCGTCCTAATGTTTAGTCCCACCGCGCATGGAAGGCGCCTTGACGACCTGTTTATAAGGGTGGCGAGGCATCTTGGTCGAACTCCTCCGTATACTTATCTGGGCGCTTATACACGGCGCTCGCAGCTATACGCCCTATGACCTGTGGGCCCATGTGCAACCGGCCCCATGCACTGTGACTCAGAACGACTCCCCTTCTGTGGGTGCAGACCTATTACGAGACTGGTTGGGGCCGGTAGCACCTGGGTGGTCAATTTTTTTACTTTGTAACTTTTTCAACGTCGGGGCGTGCACTGTTTTTTTAGTAAATCATGCGTGCACTGCATTGATTTAGTTTCAGTACTGCATGTGCACGCATACCGTACTGCACATTTTCTATGCTACATTTTTGTGCACTGCATTGGTATCATTTTTCTTTATTGTTTTTCCTCTTTCATATTCTTTTTTCTTAGTGTACGGGTGTGCACTGCTTTTGTGCCCCTATGCGGCATGCATTTCGTCATAGTTATGTGCTGCAGGTGTACATATTTTGCACTGCGTGCATCCTTCTTTGTGCCAAAAAGCATGTACTGCACTTCATGCACACATATAGTGAACTTCCTGGTACGAATTTGGAGAATTGCACACATAAAATGGTCTGTGGATTATAATTTTTTAGAGCATTATTTTTTAATGATCTGTGATTTTGTTCATAGGAATTGCTGCAGTCAAAGTACACCTTCTTTTTTCGTTCCTCTTTCTTTAGTAACATAAGCCTTTATTGATTGTCCTTTATTCTTGGGAACATAATTTCCATTAAGTCCCCTTTAATTTTCAGTTTTGACCTTTTTGCATTCCTCTTATATAAATGAAGGCTAACTTATACCCTTCCTTTGCATTTCATTTTCTCCTCTAGCCGCAAGTTCTCTCCTTTCTCCAGCCTATTATTTTTTTTTTGCTTTTCTAGGTTTTTGTTGCGATGGCTCCGGGCCCTGTCGTATGTATCTCTTCTGCTGCGGCCATGGTTGTGGTGTGCCGACGCACTGCGATTGTTCAACTTGCTCGCAGGCTCGTCGTGCTCGTCGTGGTGGGAAGGTATTGTGCCGAACTGGGCGAGCCGAGCAGCTTGCATATGGTACAGTATTCACGGAAGGATTGGATATGGGCCAGATCAACGTTTCTGCGTTCTATGCTGCCCTGATTCGGCGTGGCCTTGGCTGCACGAGTCCTTTTGTCCATCAGCTTATGCCAACAAATGTGGAGACTCACTACAAGATGGTATGTTTCTTTAGATATGTTTTTTTCTTTGTGTTTTTTTGTATAATTCCATTGCATTCTGAACTTGTAGTATTTTAGGAACGCACTTTTTTCTTTGTTTTTCAAGTGTCTTGCAATGTGTTCTTATTTTCTTGTTTTTTGCTTGTGTGCATGTAGCTTATGTTTTAGTTTATGTGTTACAATATGTGAACTGCTTATATATTAGCTGAGCACTTCATATTTCTCCATTTTTACCAATTTGTATGGTGTGTACTACATGTAGCTAGTCTGCAGTACTGCATTATAGTTCTAAGCAAACTACATATTTGCAAGTTCCATACTGCATATTGAAACGTTTTATATGTACTGCTTGTTGGACTGTTGTGCACTTCATCTATCTCTGTTCACAATATGAGAATTGTACTGCTAGTTTCGTTCTTAAACAGTTTTATTATTTTTTACAGAAAATTCCTCAACGAGTGTTAGGTATAATGTGCTCAAGAAGAAAGGAATTCTTCAAGTTGTTCTTGGTAATGGATACCTTAACCCAGCCAAGTACTGATTGTAGGCGCTGATTTGGCGGTGTGTTTGCACAAAGGGTGGAAGGAATATGTCATTGATAGTGGCCCAAGTCCGAAAGAAGTTATTGTCCTCAACTTCTTTGAACTCGAGGATCAGATCGTTAGAATCACGCTTGACGGATTGGCTAAGGTTATGAGGTTGATTTGTAATAACTACTTTTGCGTGTTGAACGCTTCATCTTTTGATGTGTTTTGTAATAAGCACTTTTGTGATCCGAACCGCTTCAATTATTATTCAACGGAAATTTGTGTTTGCATGGTTACAATATGTGAACTGCTTATATGTCAGCTGAGCACTACATGTTTCCACATTTTTTCCCAATTTGCATGGTGTGTACTACACGTAGTTAGTCTATAGTACTGCATGATAGTTCGAAGCGTACTGCATATTTGCAAGTTCCATACTGCATATTGAAATGCGTTTTATATGTACTGCTCCGATTGGGTGGTTGTATGCGAACGTGGGTTTTTTTTAAGGTGGGTTTGTTTTATTTTTGATCAGCACATTTTTTTAACCACCACTTTTTTCTATGCAAACGGGCATTTTGTCATGTTTTATAAATGCAATCTCGTGCGATAATCAACTGCATTGGTATGTAGTCCTGCACTGCATCTTCTAGAATACAGTACTGCACTTGTGTATACATGTGCGAACTTCACTATTTTTGAGTTTATTTATTCGTAGGGTAATCGGAACTGGATTGCCATACCGCGACCGCATCGTAACGTAATGCATCGTGATTTTTACAGCCACGCATCGCATCTTGTTTTTGCTTGTACTTACTGCAGCCCCTGGTACGGGAAGGGTAGGGGAAAGGGGGGGTGGGCCCCCTTTTTAACTTATTGTTTTTTCTTAGTCGGCCTTGTTGGGCCTGTGTTTGGCTAGTTTAGAGATGCAATTGGGCCCAAGTCGGCCTGTGAGCACGGCTTGGTTCCCGTTTCACTGTGTGTGCGTCCTAATGTTTAGTCCCACTCGCCAAGGAAGGCGCGCCGACCTGCTTATAAGGGTCGGCGAGGCATACCGGTCGAACTCCTCCAGATACTTATCTCGGGCGCTTATACACGCGCCGCAGCTATACGCCCTATGACCTGTGGGCCCATGTGCAACCGCCCCATGCATCGTGACTCGTAACGACTCCCCTACGTGGGTGCGGACCTATTACGAGGCTGGTTGGGGCCGTAGCACCCGGTGGTCAATTTTTTACTTTGTAACTTTTTCAACGTCGGGCGTGCGTAATCGTTTTTTAGTAAATCATGCGTAATCGCATTGATTTAGTTTCAAGATCGCATGTGCACGCATACCGCATCGCACATTTTCTATGCTACATTTTGTGCCATCGCATTGGTATCATTTTTCTTTATTGTTTTCCTCTTTCATATTCTTTTTCTTAGTGTACGGGTGTGCATCGCTTTTGTGCCCCTATGCGCATTTGCATTCGGCTATAGTTATGTCTGTCAGTGTACATATTTTGCCATTCGTGCATCCTTCTTTGTGCTAAAAGCATGTATCGCACTTCATGCACACATATAGTGAACTTCCGGTGCGAATTTGGAGAATTGCACACATAAAATGGTCTGTGGATTATAATTTTTTAGAGCATTATTTTTTAATGATCTGTGATTTTGTTCATAGGAATTGCTGCAGCCAAAGTACACCTTCTTTTTTCGTTCCTCTTTCTTTGGTAACATAAGCCTTTATTGATTGTCCTTTATTCTTGGGATCATAATTTCCATTAAGTCCCCTTTAATTTTCAGTTTTGACCTTTTGCATTCCTCTTATATAAATGAAGGCTAACTTATACCCTTCCTTTGCATTTCATTTCTCCTCTAGCCGCAAGTTCTCTCCTTTCTCCGACCTATTATTATTTTTTTTGCTTTTCTAGGTTTTTGTTGCGATGGCTCCGGGCCCCGTGCGTATCTCTTCTGCTGGCCATGGTTGTGGTGTGCCGACGACTGCAATTGTTCACCTTGCTCGCAGTCCGTCGTGCTTTCGTCGTGGTGGGAAGGTATTGTGCCGGCCCGGGCGAGCCGAGCAGCTTGCATATGGTACAAGATTCACTAAGGATTGGATATGGGCCGATCAACGCTTTCTGCTCTATGTTGCCTCGATTCGGCGTGGCCTTGGCTGCACGAGTCCTTTTGTCCATCATTTTACGCCAACAAATGTGGAGACTCACTACAAGATGGTATGTTTCTTTAGATATGTTTTTTTCTTTGTGTTTTTTTGTATAATTCCATTGCATTCTGAACTTGTAGTATTTTAGGAACACACTTTTTCTTTGTTTTTCAAGTGTCTTGCAATGTGTTCTTATTTTCTTGTTTTTTTTGCTTGTGTGCATGTAGCTTATGTTTTAGTTTACAGGTTACAATATGTGAACTGCTTATATATTAGCTGAGCACTTCATATTTCTCCATTTTTACCAATTTGTATGGTGTGTACTACATGTAGCTAGTCTGCAGTACTGCATTATAGTTCTAAGCAAACTACATATTTGCAAGTTCCATACTGCATATTGAAACGTTCTATATGTACTGCTTGTTGGACTGTTGTGCACTTCATCTATCTCTGCTCACAATATGAGAATTGTACCGCTAGTTTCGTTCTTAAACAGTTTTATTATTTTTACGTAAAATTCTCAACGAAATGTTAGGTATGTACGGCTCAAGAAGAAAGGAATTCTTCAAGTTTTTCTTGGTAATGGATACCTTAACCCACCAAGTACAAGTGTAGGCGTTGACGGTACGGTGTGTTTGCACAAAGGGTGGAAGGAATTTGTCATTGATAGTGGCCTCAAGTCTCGAGCAAGTTATTGTCCTCAACGCCTTTGAACTCGAGGATCGTACTGTTAGAATCACGTTTGACGTGATTGGCTAAGGTTATGAGGTTGATTTGTAATAACTACTTTTGCGTGTTGAACGCTTCATCTTTTTGATGTGTTTTGTAATAAGCACTTTTGTGATCTGAACCGCTTCAATTATTATTCAACGGAAATTTGTGTTTGCATGGTTACAATATGTGAACTGCTTATATGTCAACTGAGCACTACATGTTTCCACATTTTTTCCCAATTTGCATGGTGTGTACTACATGTAGTTAGTCTATAGTACTGCATGATAGTTCGAAGCGTACTGCATATTTGCAAGTTCCATACTGCATATTGAAATGCGTTTTATATGTACTACTTGTTGGACTGCAGCGATCTAACATCATTTTTTACATGGTTTTTGAATCAAAATGTGTCAATGTTTTACTCAAGGCTGCTATATATATATGGTATACTCTATATACCATTTTCTCCTTGCATGGTTTACATAAAATTTAAACTGATACATACGTCATAGAGATAAGCAAATTGCTATGCATACAATTAATTTATTCTCTGTTCATCTATTTGGTCGTTAACCTGCTGCTTCTGCGCGGTGACTGGAGCGTGTCTAATGTCGCACTTTCTTTTGTTTTCCATGGCGGTGTTGCTGGTTCTTGTCTCTGCACCTTTGTGTTTCCCCGCGTGCTAGTTGATGGCTGCTTTGGTTTTTCAGTGCTCTGAACTGCATCCTTCTTTGTTCGCTGCCATCGTTGATGGCTGCTTTGGTTTTTCAAATGATGTGGACTGCATCCTTCTTTGCTCCCCGTGCTAGTTGTTGGTCGCTTCGCTTTCCAAAGGTTGTGAATCGCATCCTTCTTTGATCCCCGCGTGTTGGTTGTTGGCTGCTTTCGTTTTCTAGTGCTGTGAACTGCATCCTTCTTTGCTCCCCGCATGCTAGTTGATGGTGGTTTTCGTTTTCCAGTGTTGTGAACTGCATCCTTCTTTGCTCCTCGCGTGCTGGTTGTTGGCTGCTTTCGTTTTCCAGTGCTGTGAACTGCATCCTTCTTTGCTCCTACCTTGTTTTTTGAAAGTGGTGTTGTTCTCGGTTTTTTCTGTACAGCAGCATTTCCTTGTGGTGGTCTTGTTGACACTGTTTCTTCATGTTATTCGTCCTCTTCACTCTCTTTAGTCTCTTCACTCTCTTCTTCCTCTTCATCATCTTCATCATCTGTTTCTTCATAAGCCACTGTTTCTTCAGTTTCTTCACGTTCTTCGTCCTCTTCACTCTCTTCAGTCTCTTCACTCTCTTCTTCCTCTTCATCATCTTCATCATCTGTTTCTTCATAAGCCACTGTTTCTTCAGTTTCTTCACGTTCTTCGTCCTCTTCACTCTCTTCTTCTTCCTCCTCTTCTCCATCTGCTTCTTCATAAGCCATTTCTTCTTCAGTTGTGTCATCATCTTCTTCTTTGATCTCACCTTCTTCGTCTTCCTCATTTTCTAATCTTTTTCTTTTTCTTTTAGGGCAGGTTCTTGAATTGTGTCTCTTCCTCTTTTGCGATGCTACAACGCCCTCGGTTTCAGTCCATTTCTTAGTGTTGTGAGTGGAATTTCTGTTTTGTTGTGCATCTCCATGTCCTTGTTTTTCTTGTTCATTTCTTTTTGTACACGCCCTGGAATTGTGGTCGCTGATTTCATTACATGTCTTGCACATTCTTACTCCCGATGGGTGACCATCCTTTATCCATTTCAGTCGTGGCTTACTGCTTTTGTCATCATTTTCTCCTTGCATGCCACCTTTTTCTGGTTATGTCTCCTCTTTCTTCCTTCCTCTTGTGTTTGAAACAGGAGGTGGAAGAATTGTTTTTTTTTATAGCACCAGTTCGATGTGTTCAAGATTTTCTACTTGCTCGGCATTATTGTCATTTGGGATTTCTCCGCTTGCTTTAGTTTGTTGCTTCTTCTTCATCTTTGTTGAGAACGTCAACTTCCTCGATCAGTGCCCTCATACCAGATAACGCTCTGTGGCACCCAGTGTCGGACCTTGTCGCTCTGTTTGCAGCTCCATTGCTATTTCACAAGCAATTTTCACGGCAAAAAGCGAGGTTCCATCCGGTGTTGTTTGTTTGTAGTCTCTTCACAAACATTGCATCGATCATGCTACGGTGTATCTTTTCTTATTTTACACCTCAGGAATGTTGAGTACTCTCAAATGAGAAAGCATGCATAAGACATGGACGCAAAAGAGGCCTGCAAACAAACACATGATTTTTTTTTGTTCTGTAAGTGAACTGCATGAAATTAGTAAACATATATATTTTTTTCGTTATTTGTTCATTTTTTAAAGAAGTGAACTTCATTCGGTTTTTGTGAATTACTCATGCATGTGTACTTTTAAAGTTTAGTAAGTGAGCTTTCGTGCATGACTATGAGAATCTATAATATTTTTTTGCTAGTTCAAAAAAGGGTTTTTTTTTAAAAAAAAAAATTTTTTAAAAAAAAAATTTTTTCCTTTTTTGATTTTTAAAAAAATTTTTTTTTCCCAAGGGGCCAAAAAAAAATTTAAAATCCCCCTTTTTGGGGGGGGGGGGGGAAAAAAAAAAAAAATTTAAAAAAAAAAAGGGGGGGGGGTTTTTCCTGGGTTTTCCCTGGGGAAAAGGGGTTGGGAAAATTTTTCTTTTTTATGGAATTTGGAAAGGGGCCCCCTTTTTTTTGGGAAATTTTTTTCCCCCTTTTTTCCCCGGGGTTTTGGGGGGGGGGCCTTTTGGGGGGTTTTTTTTTTTGGGGGGTTTAAAGGGTTTTTGGGGGGGGTTGGGGGCCCCCTTTTTTTTGTTTTTGGGCCCCCCCCTTTTTTTTTTTTTTTGGGGGTTTTTTTTGGGGGGGCCCAAGGGAAAATGTTTTTTTTTTTGGGGTTTTTTTTTTCCCTTTTTTTTTTTTGGGGGGGGGGGGGGGGAAAAGGGGGGGGGGGTTTTTTTTTAAATTTTAAAAAACCAAAAAAAATTTTTTTTGGGGGGAAATTTTGGGGGTTTTTTTTTTGGGGGTTTAATTTTAAATTTTTTCCTTGGCCTTTGGGGTTTTTGATTTTTTTTTTTTTTTTTTTTTTATTTTTTTTTTTTTGGGGGGGGGTTTTTTAAGGGGTTTTTCCAAAAAACCCGGGAAATTTTTTTTTTTTTCCCCTTTTTTTTTTTTTTCCCCCTTTTTTTTTTTTTTTAAGGGGTTTTTTTAAAGGGGGGGGGGTTTTTTTTTTCCCCCCTTTTTTTTAAAAAAAGGGGGGGGGGTTTTTTTTTTTTAAAAAAAATTTTTTTCCGGGGGGCCTTTTTTCGGGAATCTTTTTAATGGGGGAAAGGGTTTTTTTTTTTAATTTTTTTTATTTTTTCCCCTTTTTTGGGTTTTTTTAATTCTTTTAAAATTTTTTTTGGTTTTTTTTTTTTTTTTTTTTGGGTTTTTTTTTTTTTTTTTGGGTTTTTTTTTTTTTTTTTGGGTTTTGGGAAGGGGCCCCCAAAAAATTTTTTTAAATTTTTGGCCCAATTTTTTTTTTCCCCCCCCAAAAAAAAAAAAATTTGGGGAATTTTTTCCAACCAACCCCCCCAAAAATTTAAAAAACCCCCAAAAAAAATTTTTTTAAAAACCCCCCGGGGGCCCCCTTTTTTCCAGGGGGGGTTCCCCTTTTGGCCCTTTTTTCCCCTTTTTTTCGGGAAAATTTTTTCTTCCCCCCCCTTTTTGGGGGTTTTTGGGGGGGGGGGGGTTTTTTTGCTTGGGGTTTTTTTTTTTTTTTGAAAGGGGCCCGGGGAATTTTTTCCCCCCCCCGGGGGGCCGGGTTTTTTTTTGGTTTTGGGCCCCGGGGGGGGAAAAAAAAAAATTGGGCCCCCTTTTTTTTTTTTTAAATTTTTTTAAAAAGGGGTTTTTTTTTAAAGGGGGGGGTTTTTTTTTTCCCCCCTTTTTTTTTAATTTTTTGGGGCCGGGGGGGTTTCCCCCCAAAAAAATTCCCCTTTTTTGGGAAAAAACCCCCCCCCCCCTTTTTTTTCCCCCCCAAAAAAAACCCCCCTTTTTTTTTTAAAAATTTTTTTTGGAACCCTTTTTTAATTTAAGGGGCCCCCCCGGGGGGCCCCCCTTTGGGGCTCCCCTTTTTTTTTCCCCCGGGGGGTTTTTTGGGGGGGGGGTTTAACCCTTTTGGGGGGGGTTTTTTTGGGGAATTTTGTTTTTTTCGGGGGGGCCCCCCCCCGGGGGGGTTTTTATTTTTTTTTTGGGTAATAATTTTTTAAAAAAAATTTTTTTTTTTTTTCCTGGGCCCCCCTTTTTTTTTGGGTTAAACGGGTTAATTTTCCCCCAAAAAAATTTTTTTTTTTTTTTTTTGGGGGGGGAAAGGGGGGGAAATTGGGGGGGGGGGGGGGGGGGGGTTTTTTTTTTTTTTGGGGGGGGGGGGTTTTTTTGGGGGGGGCCCCCTTTTTTAAGGTTTGGGTGTCGAGAATAAGGTCTTAAGGGTGTTATCATAATGAACCTATATATATATATATATATATATATATATATATATATATATATATATATATATATATATATATATATATATATATATATAAAAAAAAAATTTCCTACTACAGTCTTTATTACTCCCACTTTTTTTCATCGTTTAGGTAGTATCTATCATATATGCGTCGTGTAGTATGTAGTATATAAGAATGTTTAGATAATATATACACTACCTTTTGGTAGTATGTACCATATTTAGGCATACTTCATTTATACAAATATATCGTATTTACAAATACAATAAAACTATGAGCTCACTTGCAATTTTTATATAACTCACTTTGGAGTATCTTAGATATAGTATATGAACATAATAAAATAATAAAGTAGAGTATATACTATCACATGGTAGTATATAAGAAATGGGTGTAGCTACACCCGGTAGTAGGATCCATTTTCCATATATATTACTCAAATGCGGTTAGCCAAGTTCTTAAATTTTCATGGAAAGTATTAGTATAATCCGTTTATTGAGTTTAAGCATTGCGGGTGGCGGTAGAGTGGGGCGTTCATGTTTTCTACATGGCAATCAACACCGATGTCCATAAGGCATTTGCATATTAGTTGAACATATTGCAAATTCACACATGTGTTAACATAAGGAAACATATGTGTAACTTACTAATCATCACACATGAGTACTTGGGGCATCATGTCGATACTCCTAACCAAAACAACTTGTTTGCATTTTCAAAAAATTTACAATACTGAATTGTAGTAATTATTGTTATAATTTATCATATAAACAGTTCATCCAAAGTGGGCTGTTTGCCATATCAATACATCTTGTTTTTGGAATCGTTTGTGTTGTTTGGCTCGCCATAAACAGTTCATCTATGAACTATATTCCGCATATTACACACATCTTGTTAAGTTGAACCGTTTTTGTGTTCCCTAATCTAAAACAGTTTCAATGAACCATATCGTATATCACACACACCTTGATCGGCAAATCATTTATTTGCATTCCATAATGCAAACAGTTCATCGGGGCTATTATATTCACACACCTTGATATGGCTGCCCGTTTCATTGTTCTATCTCATAAAAGTTCACATGGATCAAACCGCCCTGCGTAACTAAAATCTAAACCGTGTTTGATGTCTCAAATCATAAATGTTTTGCATCTTTATGACATTTTTACATGCCATTCGATTAATGCATCACACAATTTGTCAAAGGGTCTCGATGGTGGGTTGCGTTAGAAGCATCCTGCGTAGTGCTTGTTTGAGAAGGTAATGACTCAATGTAAAATTAAATAGATTGTCCCTTCACGGAGGCGAGGATTTGCGGCGTGCGAGCTGAGCTTAAATCAGAGATAATATAATTTAGGAGGTGCACCCTTCCTATGAGCATTCGACCAAGAGTTATTAATATCTTCCATACTAAACACATTAGTGTTGGGGATCGTTCGAAAATAAAATTTTCTACAATCACCAAGATCAATCTATGGAGTTATCTAGCGGAGAGAGGTGCATCTACATACCCTTGTAGATCGCGGCGAGCGTTCAAAGCGGGGTTGATGGAGTCGTGCTAAATCGTGATCCAAATCACCATGATCCTGGCCGAGCAGACGACACCTCCGCATTCAACACACATGCGGTGGCGTCTCCTCCTTCTTGATCGGCAAGGGGAAAGGAGAGGTTGAGGAAGAAGCTCCAGCAATGACCTGACGGCGTGGTGGTGATGGGCGGCGATCTCGAGGAGCCGCCAAGCTCTTTCGGAGGAGGAGGTGTCGGGGAGGTTAGCGCCCTCGATCGGCTATATCTCCCGTGTGAACCGGACTTGAGCATAACGCATTGAAAGCAATGTGAAGTGAGGTAATCTTCACACAACCCATGTAACACATAAGGAAAGAGATACATAGTTGGCTTACAATCGCCACTTCACACAATACATGAGTAAAGCATTACATCATCGAGATACAATCAAGGTCCACTCTGGAACCAAAATAAAAAGACTACCCCAAATGCTACCAGGATCCCGATCGTCCCAAGCTGGCTCCCTCTTGATCGGTGAAGCGAAACAACACAATGAACAAGATCTTCATCAGCTCCTCCTTGAGCTCGGGTGTATCCCTGCGGTTTCATCGGCACACGCAAACTGGTTTTGGAAGTATCTGAGTCACAGGGACTCACAATCTCACACCATGAGATCAAGACTATTTAAGCTTAAAGGTAGGGCAGGGGTAGTGAGGTGGAGCTGCACAAGCGACTAGCATATATGGTGGCTACATACGAAATGAGGCGGAAGAAGGCAAAACGCGGTCGAACAACTATGATCAAAGTGATCCTAGAACAACCCGTCAAGCATAACTCCAACACCGTGTTCACTTCCGGACTCCGGAAGAGGACCATCACAGTTACAGCGGTTGGTGTATTTTAAATAAGATCAACGGTTTTCTACACGGACATTAACAAATTCCCATCTGCCTCATAACCGGACACGGCTTTGAAGATAATACCCTGCGGGGTGTCCCAACAAGCCCATTATAAGCTCTCGGTCCGAAGGATATTCCTTCTCTGGGAAGACCGATCGTCTGGAATCCCGGACTACAAGACATTTCGACAGCAATAAAACTAGACCCAAAGCCCGGATGTGCAGACAAATCGATAGGAGCTGCACATATCTGGTCTCGGGCCAGGATGAACACTACGTACGGCAAGCGATACCCCAAGTTGCTCGGGCACATAAGTGGCTCTAGTTTGGACCCACTGGAGAGCGGCACAGGGGTTAAAATAAAGATACCTTGGTCTGCAGAACCCAAGGAAAAAGGCTTGGTGGCAAATGGTAAAACCAATGTTGGGCCTTCTTTGGAGGTCTTATTCAAAGCTTCAAGGGGTCCCATAAATCACCAACCCGTGTAAGAGCATAAAACTCGGGAACATAACACGGTATGGCGGAAACTAGAGGGCAAGTGGAACAAAACACGGGCATAAGGCCGAGCCTTCCACCCTTTACCAAGTATATAGATGCATTAATTAAATAAGATATTTGTGATATCCCAACAAATAAGCATGTTCCAAAAGGGAACAACATCTCCATGTTCAACAAGGAACAAACTTCATCTTCACCTAAAACTCCGCTATAAGAGGGTGAGCAAGCGGTAACATAGCCAATCACGGTTTTGCTAGGAAAGGATGGTTAGAGGTTTGACATGGCAATGTGGGTGGCATGATAAGCAAGTGGTAGGCATCGTAGCATAGGCATAGCAAAAAGCGAGCAACTAGCAAGCAAAGATAGAAGTGATTTGGGTATGGTCATCTTGGAAATTCCAAAGGAAGAAAACGAGTCCATGAAGAAGACAAGCGGAAGAATGAGCGAATCCTCACAACTCCGAATGAAACCGAAGCTAAGCGAGAAGCAAACCGGCAAAAGCAAACAACATAAAAACAACCATCACATAAACATGATGATGCACAATCAAGTATGATGCATGTCGGTTTAAATAGCATGGCATGGCAAAGTGCAACAAACAACACTACAAATTAAGTGGAGCTCAATATCAGGAGTTGCATATTAACCCCACATCAAATTTAGTTCTCTCTGGTTATGTACCCAACAATATTAAATGTTGTTAAACATGGCAAGAGGTGAAGCATAATAAAACAAACTATTTAGGCAAGATTAAATGGGGGAAACAACAACAAAATTAGGAAACTCCTCATGTGCATATTTAAATTGGTACTTTCTGCCTAAACACAATTTTAATGTTGTTAAACATCAAAACAATACACCATGTTAAACTAGGCATTTTCTACCCCATTTACATATATAATTTATTTAAAACCGAGCTATGGTTATTTAGTTATGAAATAAATCATTTTAGCATGGCATTTAAGCAAATTAATGCAAACAACAATTATAAACATTTAAATGTTATTATCATGATCACGGATGACATGTGCAAGTTTTAAGCAATTTTAGAAAATGTTGACAAGAGCATTATGAAGCATTATTTATGGGGAAGCGAAAAGGGTGCCCGACAACGACCAAAAATGGTGCCCGGCAACATTCCGGTTCGATACTCATGGAATTCGGTGCAAAAGAAAGTGTTGAGCGAGTTGGCAAGATGGTGGGGTGTTCCGGTTGGGTTCCCGGCGATGGCATGACGAGGAGGAACAAGCGGCGACAATTTGGACCCGGTGCAAGCGGGCATCTCATCGACATTGCATTCGTTCCGGCGGTGTTCGGCGGTTATACCGGCGTTCAAGCGGGGCGGTTGGCGTTTAAAAGAGGAAGTATTACCGGCGGCGGTAGTGGAAGTAGTGGTTCATGTTCGTTTGAAGATCTTGGCGGGTCGAATCCCCCGGGGTTGTCGTGGTACTCGGTCTCGCGATGGTATCGTACATCTTGTGTGGAACTCGGGCGTGTGGTACACACATTGTTGGGGCCGCCGGGTCCCGAGGTACCACGGTTTACGTTCGGCGTCGCGGTGTTTACCGGTCGTTGTTGGACTTGCGGATCCGGGGCTCGGGCATGAGTCTTGGCAAAAACCACGAAGAGGTACTTGCTGCATCATCGTGGAAGTATCGACATGGCGTAGATGAACTTGGCTCCAAGGTCTTGGTGAATCCCGTATCGTGCCTTAAGGTACTTGGCGTCCACGGGAGGTTTGGTTCCCTTAGGGTTGTAGTGTGCATGGTGAGGCGTGGGGTATGATGGTCTCGAACTCCAAAAGTGGTAAAGGAGAATCTTGGTGTGGTCATCTTTGGACCGGGCTCCATGGGTGCCGTGGTGGTCTTCCTTCCGGGCAAGCGTCGGGGAGGAGATGTGGGCGGAAGGACGGAGAACAGGAGCGGGTCGGACTTCGGGAGGTGGGCGGCGGAAAACGCCAAACGGCGGACTTGGCGCATGGGCGTGGCCATGGCGGGCGATGGATCCGGGCAGCGGCGGCTCGGGCGGATGGGGTGGAGGGGGAAGGTGGCGCCATGGCCGAGAACCGGGTGGGGGATGGGTCGCGGGGCGAACCGAGGCCCGGAAGCGTGGTCGGGGCTTTGGGGCGGGCGGAGGTATGGGAGCGGGAGCTTCGAGCAATGCGGCAGGGGAGGAAAGAAGGCGGAGGGCGGTGAGAGAGGGGCTGGCGCCTCGAAGGGGCGCCATGGAGGAGGAGAGGAAGGGGTGATCGGGGCCATGAGGCGGAAGGAGATGAGTGAAGGGAAAGGGGATGAGGAAGCTCTCTGGCCCGGGGCAGGAGCGGGAGAGTGAGGGATCGAGAGGGGCGGGGCTAAGGGTTAGAGGGTTGGTGGGCCTCAAGGGTTTGGTGGGCGGCTGGCCTGGCCGGTGGTGGGCTCGGGAGGCGGTGGCACAGGCCCTTTGGGGAGAAAAGGCCTGGCTGCTCTCCTTCTCTCTCTCTTATATTTTTCCTTGGAAAACAATTAAAGAGACAAAAAGAAAGAGGGTTAGGGAAAGAATTTGGGAGCGAGGACAATTTTCTGGACTCATAAAAATAACATGACCCAGAAAAATGAAGTGGCAAGATTGCAAGATGTAAATTCAAACTCATTTGAATATAATTCAAATGGTCTTGAATTAGGACTAGGTTTAGTGTGGCCAAAATGTTGAGGATTTTGGTGGAGCTCGGAAAATGATGAAATAATATTGGCAAGGTTTTGAGGTCCTCGGTGAAAAGGCATGGGATTTATTTTGCAAGTGGGTTATGGTGATTCCAAAACAATGGAATATTTATTATAGCTCCTAATAATATTGGGAGTATTGTTCTAAAGAAATCACCATTGTGAATATCCCTCGATTTAAATGGATGAAATCCATACAATTTATTTAGTTGATTTTAAAATAATGATATGATGGCATGATGACATGATGCAATGCAAGAGATGACATGATGAATGCAAAACAAAACAAATCTACGACAAAACTGGAAACCACGGAAAACTGACTCGGTTTTGGGCGTCACAACACTCCACCACTACGAGGGATCTAGTCCGAGATCTAGGATGGCCGGGAGGAAAGGAAGAGGAAGATGAGAGGTAAACTAAGTTGCTTCTTTGACGAGCAGTGAAACCAAAAGAACCTTGAGAGAATGAACAATTTGAAGAAAAAATGGAAGATGAGCGAAATTGTAAACACTCGTTGCAGAGAAGAACAAAACGTGATGAGAACCAAGGCTTAGGGGACAAGATAGATTTTGAAGCCATCCGGTTAAAACAAGATAGACAAGGAGTAAGAATGATATAATTTGGACAGCACTCCATGAAAATGGAAGGAATTAGAATCATGAACTTGGCAAAATGAAAGCACCTAGATGAGACTCCGGTTAAAGAGGAATGATATACCCAACACTCCGGTTAAATGGATAAACGAAAAGAACTTGATCTTGACAAGCGAGATGATGGGTGAAAATAGCAACATCACAATGCCTCAGAACAATGCATGATAGATGAAAGTTGGAATGAATAGAGCGAAGAATGAAACCAACATCTCCCACCATAAATGAATTTGAAAGAGCATCCTTGAAGTAGGATTGAGCGGAGATGTTTGAAAAACAACAACAGTGAGGATAAGCTTGTAGTGGGCTTATGAAAACATCTCAAAATTATGAGGTGAGCTTACGCCACCAATGGAAACAATTGATTGGATTGAAGAACACGGAGATGAAAACTTCTTTCATTGAGAGGATAGGAGGAAAACTTGGATGGTTGATAAACACCACAAATAGCAACATTCCTTGGAAGGCTTTAGGTGAAATCTAAACCAAGATAACACCAAGGAAGAGATTGATGGATTTAAATATCTCATTCTTGACAACAAGTGAATCATGAAACATGAATGAAGCTTCAAAATGACATAACACCACCTCAAAAGATAAGGTCGAAAGAATTGCACTTTGGAATGCAAGATGAAGAATACTTGAGCTCCTCAAAACAAAACATGTGTTGGAACACCATGTTTATTTGAATATGGCAGCGGATCTAACTCAGAGAAATCTTTATGAACAAATGAAGAATGAAAAGAATCCTTAGAAGCACCATGTAGAGCCTCCATGAAGAACTCCGGTAAACAAAAGGGTGATAGAAAGAAAGAAGTTGAAAACACCGATGAAGCCTTGCGTGATTTAGATGGATCTTTGAAATGATATAACGAGAAAAAACTTGGAACTCGGAAAGAAAGATGAACAATTGAAACGAAATTTATTCATCATGAATAAACTCGAAAGAAGGAATTAATCACTTGGATGAAACAAGAACAAGAATTTATTATCGTATCCTTCACCAATTTAAATTGATGACAAGCAAGCGGTTTGGCATACTACTTATTCGTAGAAAGGATTAAAGAGATATTTCTCAACTTGGGAAGGTCTTCAGGAACCACGGTAAATTGGAAAAACGAATGAGTCTATATGATATGAAGGAAGAAACTCTTGAGCGAACCACCGTAAAATTGAAAATGAAAGTAGCAAAGGCACAATTCACGGGAAGAATTGGAAAAGCGAATGAAGATATTTGAGGGAATTTAGATACAAGAGAACAAAGAGATCATGAACTGATTAGAGGATATTTGAGCGATGCACGGTAGGATTTGGAGAGCGAGTGAAAATTTGGAATGAATAATTCGAGATGATGGGCTGGAGAATCAAACTGAAAAGACTCTGAATTGCTCGGATGGGTGAAAAGAATTCTCACAATCTAAAACAATTATGAGAGGATGGCCGAAGCTAGAACCATGAATCTTGAAGAGAATGGAGCAAGATTAAAGAGAAACTCTTCTTTGGTCTTCAAAATTCGAGAATGGCGATGAAAAACACCACCATGAATTGTTGAGATATTCCGTGATGAAAATTAGAAAGGTTGAGCCACGATGAAAATAATTTGAAAGATATTGGACAAGGCATATGGTGTGAAAACCCATTCTTCGTCAAACTTAGAAAGAATTTGGAAATAGCTTGGAAAGAATTAGCGGTCGGGTAAGATCACGGAAAAAGGCGTGTGGGTTAGGGCCCTCAAAAGAACCACCGTTGAACAATTGTTTGAAATAGATATTGCAGGTAGAATTAAATGGCTCAAGAGGGATAACAACTCGAAAATCTTGCGGGATTAGGAATGAAAACACGAATCTTACGAGATAATCTTGGCACTCGGAACAATTGAATAACAAGAACTAAAAGATTACGAGGTGCACGGTATGAAAAACATTTGAAAGCGAGGAAGGAATATGATCAACACGAAAACTTGACTTGAGTCCACGGAGAAAATTAGAATGGAACAATGATAAGGTTGAAACTTCCTAGCGTCTTCATGAGAAATCACGGATAAAACATTAAAGGAAAAGAATGAAGAAACTTCCCTCAATAAAATGGATACTTGATTAAGAAATCTGAGTCCTTGAAGAAAAAGGGGTGGGAGGGTGGGAAAACAAAAGGCAACTTGGGTGGGATGAAATGAACACCGTTGAGAAAAAGCTTAGAATTGATCTTGCGAATGTTGGAATGATCGGATTTACTTGGAAGAAGCACACGGTTGGAAAGGATTGAAAAAAGACCTTGATGAACAAGAAGGATTTGCATCCACATAGAAATATGAGAACACCGTTTAGAATAAGGTATGGAATCAACACTTGACATTGAAGCAACGAATACCACAAAGCGGAACAAAAACAAAGGTTTGGCTTGCAGAATAAACGGAAACAAACATATGATAGATCCCATTATCTATCATGTATGCATTGGAAAGATATCCTCTGAGATACTTGAATTCCCACCTATAAACTCCCGAAACTTTCGGTTATGCAATCTGGTGTTGGGGATCAGGGGACACAAAATATATCACCCAAACTAACAATACCTAGATCATTATCCATCCTTCAACACATAACCAAAAACTCCGGAAATCGGTTACCTCAACCTTGAAAAGCATCCGTTATCGAGTCATGGCAATACTCTCGAGCTACGCTCGATCTTTGGAGTTATCGAGGTTATCTCACCAACAAGCTGCACAAAAGATTTTCGATGTCGGCAAAACTCAGGTATTCGAGCCAGCGATAAAATTGTGGCGACAACACCTGGAGCTCAACTCCCGGGACAACACCACAACCCCTAAATGTCGGAGGCACCAAGAACAATGTTCTCGTCACAAAACCATGAACGAGTCCAAATACCAGCGTGATCCTAAAATTTTTTTAGTGAAATTTGAGGAGAAAAGTCAAAACATTCGTCGGGATGCCTCACCGAGGCGGCGAAGGGCGAGGGTAAAAATCCTACTCTCCGATATATATAATCCTAAGACTCAAAACATTTTCCATTCTAGACTCAACAACATGACAAACAATCAAATAGGGGCTCCTAAGTGGGAAGGCTCGATTACCAACATAGCGCCCTCGATGCGGCTATATCTCCGATGTGAGCCGACTTAGAAGCATAACGCATTGAAAGCAATGTCATAAGTGAGGTAATCTTCACACAACCCATGTAACACATAAGGGAAAGAGATACATAGTTGGCTTACAATGGCCACTTCACACAATACATGAGTAAAGCATTACATCATACAGATACAATCAAGGTCCGACTACGGAACCAAAATAAAAGACTACCCCAAATGCTACGATCCCGATCGTCCCATGGGCTCCCTCTTGATCAGGAAGCGAAACAACACAATGAACAAGATCTTCATGAGCTCCTCCTTGAGCTCGGGTGTATCACCTGCGTTTCATCGCACTGCAAACTGGTTTTGGAAGTATCTGTGAGTCAGGGGACTCGCAATCTCACACCGAGATCAAGACTATTTAAGCAAAAGGTAGGGACAGGGTAGTGAGGTGGAGCTGGACAGCGACTAGCATATATGGTGGCTACATCGCAAATGAGGCGAGAAGAGAAGGCAAAAGCATTCGAACAACTATGATCAAGAAGTGATCCTAGAACAACCTCGTCAAGCATAACTCCAACACCGTGTTCACTTCCGGACTCCGAGAAAGACCATCAGTTAACCGGTTGGTGTATTTTAAATAAGATCAACCGGGTTTTCTACACGGACATTAACAAATTCCCATCGCCTCATAACTTGCAGACACGGCTTTGAAGATAATACCCTGGGGTGTCCCAACAGCCCATTATAAGCTCTCACGGTCAGCGAAGGATATTCCTTCTACGGGAAGACCCGATCGATCTCGGAATCCCGGACTACAAGACATTTGACAACAATAAAACAAGACCGGCAAAGCCGCGGATGTGCGACAAATCTGATAGGAGCTGCACATATCTCGGTCTCGGGGCCACCGGATGAACACTACGTCTGGACAAGCGATACCCCAAGTTGCCTCGGCGGCACATAAGTGGCTCTAGTTTGGACCCACTTCGGAGGAACCTTGGGGGGTTAAAATAAAGATGACCCTTGATTGCGAACCCAAGGAAAAACTTAGGTGGCAAATGGTAAAACCAATGTTGGGCCTTCTTTGGAGAGTCTTATTCAGAACTTCAAGGGGTCCCATAAATCACCAACGTGTAAGGAGCATAAAACTCCGGGAACATAACACGGTATGCCGAAACTAGGGTGACAAAGTGGAACAAAACACCGGGCATAAGGAGCCTTCCACCCTTTACCAAGTATATAGATGCATTAATTAAATAAGATATATTGTGATATCCCAACAAATAAGCATGTTCCAACAAGGAACAACATCTCCATGTTCAACAAGGAACAAACTTCATCTTCTGCAACTAACAGCGCTATAAGAGGGTTGAGCAAAGCGGTAACATAGCCAATCAACAGTTTGCTAGGAAAGGATGGTTAGAGGTTTGACATGGCAATGTGGGTGGCATGATATAGCAAGTGGTAGGCATCGTAGCATAGGCATAGCAAAAGAAGCGAGCAACTAGCAAGCAAAGATAGAAGTGATTTGAGGGTATGGTCATCTTGCGAAATTCCATAAGGAAGAAGAACGAGTCCATGAAGAAGACAAATGGAAGAAGTCGAGCGAATCCTCACAACTCGGAGCGAAACCGAAGCTAAGCGAGAAGCAAACCGGCAAGAAGCAAACAACATAGTAAAACAACCATCACATAAACACCATGATGCACAATCAAGTATGATGCATGTCCGGTTTAAATAGCATGGCATGGCAAAGTGCAACAAACAACACTACAAATTAAGTGGAGCTCAATATACAGCAGAGTTGCATATTAATGCTTCCTACATCAAGTATTTAGTTCTCTCTAGGTTATGTACCCAACAATATTAAATGTTGTTAAACATGGCAAGAGGTGAAGCATAATAAAACAAACTATTTAGGCAAGATTAAATGAGGCGGAAACAACAACAACAATTCGGAAACTCCTCATGTGCATATTTCGAAATTGGTACTGTTCTGCCCTAAACACAATTTTAATGTTGTTAAACATGCAAAACAAGTACACCATGTTAAACTAGGCATTTTCTACCCCATTTACATATATAATTTATTTAAAACCGAGCTATGGTTATTTAGTTATGAAATAAATCATTTTAGCATGGCATTTAAGCAAATTAATGCAAACAACAATTATAAACATTTAAATGTTATTATCATGATCACGGATGACATGTGCAAGTTTTAAGCAATTTTATGAAAATGTTGACAAGAGCATTATGAAGCATTAGTGAATCGTGGCGGAAGCGAAAAGGGTGCCACAGCAGCGACAAGAAATGGTGCCACGGCAACATTCCGGTTCGATAGCTCATGGAATATCGGTGCAAAAGTGTTGAGCGAGTTGAGCAAGATGGTGGGGTGTTCCGGTTCGGGTTCCACGAGCGATGGCATGACGAGGAGGAACAAGCGGCGACAATTTGGACCGGTGCAAGCGGGCATCTCATCGACATATGCATTCGTTCACGGCGGTCGTTGCGGTTATACCTTAAAGTGTTCAAGCGGGGGCGTT
>JAHIAM010004593.1:0-90172 GCA_021605205.1 Aegilops longissima
GAGTTGAACTAGCTCTATAGCCTAGTACAAATAATTTTACAAAGAGAGGTGAACTAGCTCTATAAGCTTGTACAAAAAAATTACACTAGAGTTGAACTAGCTCTATAAGCTAGTTCAAATAATTTTACACTAGAGTTGAACTAGTAGCCGATTGTACTAGAGTAGGGGTACCCTAGTACCCCGAACTTCGTCTGCAGGCGATTCTTGACATCCATGACAGGGCTGGCCTTGTGACCGTCAAGATCCTCCACGGCTCCTTTGGAGCCATTCAAGAACAAAGTGATCAAGGCCCGGCAAGAGGAGCTTGCGGGAAGGCCGCTCAAGGGCAGAAGAAACAAGACCCGGCAAGAGGAGCTTGCGGTAAGGCTTGGTGATTGACAAGCTCCCAAAGCGCGACAAGGATTCAGCAGCGGCAAGGTGCTTGCCGCGACGAGCAACCTCTCTTCATCTCCGCTCCAGCTCATCCGCCAGCGTGTCGTGCATGCGGGGCTATTCGAACGCAGCGTGTCGAAGGGCTGTGCAGCAAGTGGGGAGCAGCGATAAGCGGCGTGACAAGCTACCATCGTGGCGAGCGGACGCGCATAGCGGTCCCTATTGCCTTTGTTAAGGCGGCGAGGGCGGGCATTTATTACTCTTGTCCCTTGCCGTCAGAATTAGGTATAGGGCACTGTACACTATACAAGTTGGTGTACCAACTACTGTTTTTTTACATTTGTACCCTCATATGTGTTGCCACCTGTGGTGACCCCTTGAGACTATAAAAGGAGGCCCAAGGGCAACGTAGAAGGGTTCGACTCGTTCGATTCACTCGACTCATACGAGACCACACTCGCTCAGGTTAGGTTTTCTAGCTTCCATTGCTCCCTAGCAAGAACACAATACAATCCAACAAGCAGCAGTAGGAGTGTTATCTCTCCGGAGAGCTCCGAAGCTGGGTAAATCTGCTCGTGTGCATCGCTCGATCCGCTCTTCGTGCATTCTCCGCCCCCTCCGAACCACAAGGGACCTAGGTCCCATAGGTGTTAAATGGGACACGATCAACTTCCTGACAACTAGCTCTATAAGCTAGTTCAAATTTTTACACTAGAGTTGAACTAGCTCTATAAGCTAGTTCAAATAATTTACACTAGAGTTGAACTTGCTCTATAGCCTAGTACAAATAATTTTACACTAGAGTCGTACTAGCTCTTACACTAGAGTTGAACTAGCTCTATTAGCTACTTAAAACAATTTTACCCTAGAGTTGTACTATCTCTATAGCCTAGTACAAATAATTTTACACTAGAGTTAAACTAGCTCGATAGCCTAGCTCAAATTATTTTAAACTAGAGTTGAACTAGCTCTATAAGCTAGTTCAAATAATTTTACACTAGAGTTGAACTAGGTATATAGCCTAGTACAAATAATTTTACAGTAGAGTTGAACTAGCTCTATAAACTTGTACAAATAATTTTACACTAGACTTTAACTAGCTCTATAAGCTAGGTCCAATAATTTTACACTTGAGTTGAACTAGCTCTATAGCCTAGTACAAATAATTTTACACTAGATTTGAACTAGCTATATAAGCTAGTGCAAATAATTTTACACTAGAGTTGAACTAGGTCTATAGCCTTGTATAAATAATTTTACACTTGGGTTGAACTAGATCTATAAGCTAGTTCAAATAATTTTACACTAGAGTTGAACTAGCTCTATAGACTAGTACAAATAATTTTACATTAGAGTTGAACTAGATCTATAAGCTAGTTCAAATAATTTTACACTAGAGTTGAACTAGCTCTATAGCCTAGTACAAATAATTTTACACTAGAGTTGAACTAGCTCTACAAGCTTGTACAAATAATTTTACACTAGACTTTAACTAGCTCTATAAGCTAGTTCAAATAATTTACATGAGAGTTGAACTAGCTCTATAGCCTAATACAAATAATTTTACACTTGAGTTGAACTAGCTCTATAATCTTGTACAAAAATTTTTACACTAGAGTTAAGCTAGATCTATAAGCTAGTTCAAATAATTTTACACTAGAGTTGAACTAGCTCTATAAGCTAGTTCAAATTTTTTTACACTAGAGTTGAACTAGCTCTATAAGCTAGTTCAAATAATTTTACACTAGAGTTGAATTAGCTCTATAGCCTAGTACAAATAATTTTACACTAGAGTCGTACTAGCTCTTACACTAGAGTTGAACTAGCTCTATTAGCTACTTAAAACAATTTTACCCTAGAGTTGTACTAGCTCTATAGCCTAGTACAAATAATTTCACACTATAGTTGAACTAGCTCTATAAGCTAGTTCAAATAATTTTACACTAGGGTTGAACTAGCTCTATAGCCTAGTACAAATAATTTTACACTTGAGTTGAACTACCTCTATAAGCTAGTTCAAATAATTTTACACTACAGTTGAACTAGCTCTATAGCCTAGTAATAATAATTTTACACTAGAGTTGAAGTAGCTCTATAAGCTAGTTCAAATAATTTTACACTAGAGTTGAACTAGCTCTATAGCCTAGTTCAAATAATTTTACACTAGATTTGAACTAGCTCTATAGCCTAGTAAAAATAATTGTAGACTAGATTTGAACTAGCTCTATAAGCTAGTTCAAATAATTTTACACTAGAGTTGAACTAGCTCTATAAGCTAGTTCAAATAATTTTACACTAGAGTTGTACTAGCTCTATAAGCTAGTTCAAATAATTTTACACTAGAGTTGAACTAGCTCTATAGCCCAGTACAAATAATTTTACACTAGATTTGAACTAGATCTATAAGCTAGTTCAAATAATTTTGCACTGGAGTTGAACTAGCTCTATAGCCAAGTACAAATAATTTTACACTAGAGTTAAACTAGCTCTATAGCCTAGTACAAATAATTTTACACTAGAGTTGAACTATCTCTATAAGCTAGTTCAAATAATTTTACACTACAGTTGAACTAGCTCTATAGCCTACTACTAATAATTTTACACTAGAGTTGAACTAGCTCTATGTCGGTGTACTAGAGTAGGGGTACCCTAGTATCCCGAACTTCGTGCAGGCGATTACAACACCCAGCAGAGGCTGGCACGATGACCGTCAAGATCTTCAGCGGCTCCTTTGGAGCCATTCAAGAACAAAGTAATCAAGACCCGGCAAGAGGAGCTTGCGGGGAAGACCCTCAAGGCACGAAGGAAGCGAGGCCCGGCAAGAGGAGCTTGCTTGGGAAGGCTGGTGCGCCGAGAGTTCCCAAAGCGCGACAAGGGTTACTGCGCGGCAAAGCGCGTGCCACGGCGAGCAACCTCTCTTCATCTCCGTTCTAGCTCATCCGCCAGCGTGTCATGCGGGGCTTTCCGAACGCATGTCGATGGGCTGTGCAGCCTGCGGGGAGCAGCGATAAGCGGCGGCGACAAGCTACCATCGTGGCGAGCGGAGGGCGCTTGACAGCGATCCTGTTACCTTTGTTCGAGGCGGCGAGGCGGGCATTTATGACTCTTGTCCCTTGCCGTCAGAGTTAGGTATAGATCACTGTACACTATACAAAACGGTGTACCAACCTATGTTTTTACTATTTACCCTTATCTACTTGCCACCTGTGGTGACCGCTTGTGCCTATAAAAGGAGGCCCAAGTGCAGCATAGAGAGGGTTTGGTCCAGCTCCGGTTCAGTTCATCCTACTCACTGGAGACCTCATTTAGGCTAGGTTTTCTAGCTCCCATTGCTCCCTAGCAAGAACACAATATAATCCACCAAGCAGCGGTAGGAGTGTTATCTCTCGGAGAGCTCGAAGCTGGGTAAATCTGCTCGTGTGCATCGCTTGATCCGCTCTTCGTGCATCCTCCGCCCCCTCCGAACCACAAGGGACCAAGGTCCCATAGGTGTTCGTGGGACACGACCAGCTTCCCCGACATCTTTGGCGCGCCAGGTAGGGGGCGTCGAGGTTGTGTGAACCCGATCCAGTGTTCACACGAGCAGTAATCTTCATCATCATCATCAGCATGCCACCGAAGAAGAAGACTTCGGCGGCAGCAGGGCCGTCCGTGTCCAATCCACCACCACTAGAGCAGACGAGTGGTGGGGAAGACACAGCGGAGAAAGAACGCCGGCGAGAGAGTCCACACGCCGCCAGGTCCAAGGACAAAGCGGCGCAAGCTTCGGCGTCGAATCCGCACCGCGTCCTTCTCAAGAAGCGCGGGAAAAACAGCGTCATGGTGCTCGCGGCACCATCGTTCGATAGATCAAGGCCAAGCTGGAGGATCCGAGGACCTCGAGACCCGCATGCTGCGCGACATGCGGTACAAGCGGAATGCGGTCGTTGGGCGGGCGCTGCTCCTCTAACGGTTAGGAGTCGAGCACGTCCGTTCTTCGCTCCGTCGCCGTTGCCACCCACCACTCCAGCGAAGCCTTGGCAAGAGCTCAGCTACTTCTAGACTACCCTCCAGCGGCCGACAAGGTCGGCGAATGGAGGCCACCATCGAGCCTCGCCGGCTTTGCCAGCAGCGGCGTCCGCGGCAACAAAGCGCCTGCGCAGCAGCGGCAAGGCGACAAAAGGCGCGAGCGGTGCTTACGAACTTGCGGGGTGCAGCCACCGTGCACTCCCCTTCCGAAGGCCAAGATCGCCGACTCGCCGGATCCACCTCGGCAGCGACTCCACTGCGTCGTCGGATCCATGAGCTCGTCGCGCCAGCGCCAAGTTCTTGAAGCGGCAAGATGAAGGCGCTTCGAACTTCGCATCGGCGCGCGAAGAAAGCGGCGTCGGTCGACCACGCGCGGGCCCGCTGTTGATATGCATGCGCCGAGAGGCAGGAGACTTGCCGTCTGCGGTAGGTTGCCCTGCGTTCACCGTGAGCTGCGGCAAGTCCATGGCACGACAAGAAAAACTTCAAGCCGGATGTGCGAGAAGTATGATGGCAGGACACACCCATCGGAGTTCCTCGGCATTTACACCATCGCGGTGCAGGCTGCGGGGGCGAGGCGACAAGATCCTCGCCAACTACTTTCTCTCGGTGCTCAAGCCAAGCGTCGGTCTTGGCTCATGCACTTGCCGGACAGCTCTATTTCTTCTTGGGCGGATTTGTGCCATCGGTTTGTCGGCGCCTTCACAGGCGGCCACAAACCTCATGGCCAAGAGAGTGACCTTCACCTGCTCGCCCAGAAGGAAGGAGAGTCCCTGCGCAAATTCATCCAAAGATTCAGCCGTGTGCATTACAACATCCAGATGTCCATCCTGCGCGGTGATCGGTGCATTTCATCGAGAATGTGCGAAACCGCGGGATGAGGAGGAGATGGCAATGTGCAAAGTAAAAGGCGTCAGTGAGCTCATACTGGCCGACAAGTACTGGCCGACTCGAGGAGAGAAGTGGGCGCATGCGACAATGAAGAAGGAAGAAGACTCGAAGAAGAAAAGCCAAGAGGAGAGAATGTGGGAGCAGGAGTCGACAAAGAGTGGACCGCCCGGCAAGGAAGAGCCGCCGACAAGCGTGGAACAAACGATCTTGTAAGAAGAAGAAAAGCCAAGAAGTACTAGTTGTCGAGCAGTCCGAGCAAGGAGAAGGAGAAGCCAGCTAGTAAGAAGAGACCGGTCGGGAGCCCCCAGCAAGGCCAAGCAGCGGCAAGGAGACAAGCCTCCCGGCGCAAGGAAGAAGGCGAAGATGAAGATGGCGAAGACATGGAAGGCGATGAAGGTGGCGAGCAAGAGTTTCAAAAGGCAGCGGAGGTCCTTTGCGTTGGCGGTGGTGCTTCTCTGCATACCTCGCGCCGCTAACTCAAGCAATGGATGCGTGAGGTTAATGCAGCAGAGCCATCCATAAGTCGCGCAAACCTACGAAGTGGTCCAGCCGCCCATCATCTTTGACATTGAGGATCACCCGATCGCATCACTGCGGTCGGTGCTTGCCGATGTTGGTATCGCCAACTATCCGCAACCTCAAAGTCACAAAGATGTTGGTTGTGGCGGGGCGGCCTGAATCTGATCTCCTCCGTGAGTGCTCCGAAGCTTGGATCCACGATAGCGAGCTCGAAGAAACTGGTACTTTCCAAGGAATCAACCCAGGAAGGAGCAAGCCGAAAGGGAAGATCACACTTTCGGTGACATTTGGCAGTGAACTGAATTTTAGGACTGAGAGGGTCACATTTGACGTTGTCGATTTCCCATTGGCCTACAATGGAATACTTGGCCGTCCAGCACTCGCCAAGTTCATGGCAGCCTCTCATTACGCCTACAACCTGCTCAAGATGCCAGGCCCGATAAGCGTCATTTCTGTCCATGGCGACAAGAAGGATGCGCTTATCTGTGCCGACAAGATTTACCGGGATGCAGCAGCCGCCACAGATAGCAAACCACTTGCCGCTGAAGCTCCCGGGGGGAAGAAGAAGACCACTTTGTCCGGCAAGAACTCTGATGCCCACTCCGGCAAGCGCACCTCTTCGGAGTGCTGCGCTACCATCGAGGACGCACCATCGAGCTCCACCGGCAAGTGCAAGAAGACGGCACTGGTGGTACTTTCACCATCAATGCCACGCTTGACCCTAAATAGGAAGGCGAGCTCGTTGCTTTCCTGCGGGCGAATGTCGATATGTTTGCATGGCAACCATCTGACATCCCCGGCGTTCCTAGGAAAGTAATTGAGCACCACCTAGCTGTCTGTCCTCACGCGCGGCCCGTCAAGCAAAAAGTTAGGAAACAGGCAGTGGAGCGCCAAGAATTCATAGTAGAAGAGATCAAGAAGTTGGAAGCAGCAGGCCTTGTTAGAGGAGTGCTCCATCCCACGTGGTTGGCCAATCCGGTAGTTGTACAAAAGGCAAACGGGAAATGGAGACTCTGTATCGACTTTACAGATGTTAATAAAGCTTGTCCCAAAGACCCATTTCCCTTGCCGCGTATAGACCAGATTGTTGACTCCACAGCCGGATGTGATTTGCTTTCATTTCTTGACGCATATTCAGGATATCATCAGATCTTCATGGCAGAGGAACATGAAGAGAAAACCGCATTCATTACACCATGTGGCACATACTGTTTCATACGGATGCCTTTCGGTTTGAAGAATGCTGATTCAACGTTTGCGAGAGTAGTCCATGAAGCCTTTGAACCACAAATACACAGAAATGTAGAAGCTTACATGGATGACATAGTGGTCAAGAGCAAGGACAAAGCAACTTTGGTTCAAGACTTAGATGAGACCTTTGCAAATCTGCGCAAGATCAACCTCAAGCTCAACCCCGAGAAGTGCGTATTTGGAGTTCCCTCCGGCAAGCTTCTCGGGTTCTTTGTGTCTCAGAGGGGAATTGAAGCCAATCCCGACAAGATCAAGGCCATTGAGCAGATTGAAGCACCAAAGCGCGTCAAGGATGTCAGAAGGCTTGCGGTTGCGTGGCTGCTCTCGGCGAGGTTTATCTCTAAGTCAGCTGGCGGCGCCCTGCCATTTTCAAAATTTTGAAAAAGGCAGGTCAATGAAATGGACTCCGGCGGAGGCTGCGCTGCAAGACTTGAAGAGTACCTGTCCTCCGCTCAATACTTGTCGCACCTAGGCCACAAGAGAAGTTGCTGCTGTATATAGCGGCAACCAATCAAGTGGTTAGTGCTGCGTTAGTAGCGGAGAGGGAGGCGAATGATGAGCCGGCAACCGAGGCAGATGCATTCAGTGACAAGCAGGGGGCTTCGCCGTCAAGCTCTGGTCCCGACAAGGACGGATCTGCAAAGGATTGCGACAAGATACAAAAAAGGATGGTGCAGCGCCCAGTCTACTTTGTCAGTTCCCTTTTACAGGGGGCTAGGTCGAGGTATTCCGGTGTGCAGAAGTTGCTTTTCGGCCTCCTCACGGCCTCGAGAAAGTTGTGCCATTACTTCCAAGCACATGAGATAACAGTTGTCACTCGCTTTCCGCTGAAAAGGATATTGCAAAATCCAGAAGCAACAGGCATAATTGTCGAGTGGGCACTAGAGCTGTCAAGCTTTGGCCTCAAGTTCGAAAGCACTTCAACTATTCAAATCAGAGCATTGGCAGAGTTTATAGTAGAATGGACGGCAACGCAAGATGAAGAAATACCAGAGATGAGCATCCCCGCCAGAGAAGCAAGTAAAGAGTGGCTGATGTACTTTGATGGTGCCTTCTCGCTGCAAAGCGCCCGTGCGGCGTGCTTCTTATCGCACCACGGAGAGCACCTCAAGTACATAGTCCAAATGCATTTTCCCAAGGAGCAAGGGACAAACAATACTGCAGAGTATGAAGGTTTGCTTGCGGTCTTAGAATGCAGTGGACCTTGGGATCAAGAAGCTTATCGTCGGGGTGACTCGCATGACTTGTCGTCCGCCAAGTGAACAAAGATTACGAGTCCGTTGATGGAAGCATCGTTGATGAAGTGAGAAAGCTAGAAGAGCACTTTGAAGGCCTGCAAATGGAACACGTTCAAGAGCTCGAGAATGATATTGCTGATGGCTCTCAAAATGTGCCGCACTTAAGTTACACAATGGAACCAGGAATTTTGTGCTCAAGTTGACTCACCAAGCTATGCGCCATCAACAGGACGAGCAAGAGAAGAAAATTGGTTTCGGTGACTACTTTTCGGCAGAGCTCCTGGAGCCGCCGCCAAGAAGGTCCCTAAAATCAGCATAAATATCAGCGAGGAGCAGTCTGCTCCGACAAACCCTATGGTTTGTTTCGTTGAAGCGAGCGCTCCCGACAAGCTTTGCTCCGGCAAGCTTGCGGGGATCATCAACTCGGCGGAACGCGAGGTTCTTGCCATGGAAGCTGATGTTCCCTTGATGGCGAGATGTGCCTTTAGTCCTTGTTGTCGAGCCGCAAGCTCCAACATGGGCGCAACAAATCGTCCATTTCCTTGAGACGGAGAACTTCCGAAGAGCAAGAAGAAGCGAGAAAAAGTAGCCCGGCGGTCAAGTATGTATCGGTTTGTTGACAACATCCTATCTGAGAAAAAGACTCAGCGGAGTGAAATTGAAGTGTATTTGCGGGAAGATGGGCGAAGCTGTTGGCGAGAGATACATGGAGGCATATGTGGTCACCACATTGGCGCAAACACTTGCTTAAGCAAAGCTTTCCGCCAAGGTTTCTTCGGCGAAGCCCTCCGGGATGCAACTGCACAAGTAACCAAGTGTGAAGCGTGCGGTTCCATTCAAAACAGATACACCAGCCAGCTCAAGCTCTCGGACGATCCCTTTATCCTGGCGTTTTTGGTGCAGGGGCTCGACATCCTCGGCCCCTTCCCGAGCTGTCGGGGCTTTGAGTACTTATGCGTCGCAATCGACAAGTTCACAAAGTGGCGGAAGTGGAAGCGATGAGGAAGGTGACAGCCACGGTCGGCGGTCAAGTTCTTGAGTCAATTGTTTGCCGTTTTGGGATACCTAACGGATCATCACCGACAATGGCACACAATTCACGAGTCGCACCCTCATGCAATCGTCCAAGATCTTGGCGCCAAGGTCTGCTTTGCTTCTATTGCTCACCAGAAGCAGCGGTCAGCGAGAGGGCAAATGCTGAAGTGCTGCGAGGACTCAAGACCAGAACTTTTGACAGGCTACACAAGTGCGGGAAAAACTGGATTGAGGAGCTGCGGTGGTTCTTTGGTCGATCGGGGCGGCGCCAAATCGAGCCAGCTGGTCGGACACCTTTTGCTCTAGTATCTGAGCGAAGCAGTTCTCCCCACGGAACTTCGTATCACGGATCACCTCAGTACTCGCTTATGATGAGCTTGAGCAAGAGCAGCTGCGAGAAGATGACCGCTGCTCCTCGAGGAAGATCGTCTTGAGCTCTTTGTCGAGCTGCTCGTTACCAGCAAACTTTGCGTCGCTACCATAGCCGCAAAGTTAATGCGAAGCTTCGAGGAAAGCGACCTTGTTCTTGGCGCGTTCAATCCGCCAAGAATTCCAACAAGTTGGCCTTGAAGTGGGAAGGCCCTATCGGGTGAAGCGAGTCACTAGGCCGCGCTGTCATGCCTTGAGACCGAAGATGGCGTTCGGTGAGCAACTCTGGAATATAGAGCATCTCCGTAAGTTTTACCCATAGAGGCGCGGTTGCGGGACCCGTTCCGGCAACCACCCTTTTGTACAAGTCTTGCCGCTGTTGCATGTAATCCTTTGTACAAAGCCGGGCGCAGACCCCGTGCATCAATAAAGCTTATATGTTGCGCACAATCGGTTAATTTCATGCTTTCATCATTGTTATGCATGTATTATCTGACATTTTGTGCAGCATCCACACCCGATAAGCAATAACGAGCCACTAGGCTCCATAACTTTGTTTTCTCTTCTTTCTTCTCAAACAAGAGGAAGGTTCATCCACCCACAAGTTAACCGGGGGGGAGGAGAAGATAATGGTGTGGGCCACCAAGCGTCGCTCGAGGAACTATCGCCTTGCCGGGAAGTGAACGACAGAAAAGCTAAGTTACTAAGTTTAAGCAATCAGTTTTTAAAATTTTCAAGTTATCTTCCTCGAACGATAGTACTTTGTGTGGAAAACCTGTGGCGGAGGAACCAACTCGTAGCTAGTCGCACCCTTACTTTGTTTGAGTCCGCTCAACAATTTAAAGCGCTGCAACTAGTTGCGACAAGGTTGCTTATCGGGCGGCATCGCCGACGAAGGCTCTTGACGTTCGCACTCAGCGCTTCATGACAAAGGTGCCGTGCCCGGCAAGTTCCCTAAAAGCGTAGGGCACAAACATACAAGGAAGGAATCAAGTAAAGGAAATAACGTTGCAATTGGTACCTAAGATAGAGTATATTACAGAAATAACATCATGAGATCTAATAGATTTTTAGCCTAAACATGATCTCTGCGACAAGAGAAAGATAAACTTGGCGGCCTAATCACGCGGTGCGCCATCGAGCCTCTTGACTCCGCTCACCCTGTCCACAATGGGTGCGACAAGGGCCTTGAGTGCTTCGGCGTCGGCGAGATGGAGGCGAGGGACTTGAGGACTTTGGTGAAGTCGGCGCTTTGGGTTGCGGAAGGCCACCTTCATCAACACCTTCTAAAGAGCCCCGACGCAGACTTGGCGCGACTCCTCGGCCAGTTGCTTTGGAATCTCCTCCCAAAGCCGCTGGAAACCCGCCAACACGCCCTTGAAGAACAGGCTGAGCTTGACGCTGGGTTGGAGGTTCTCGTCGGTGGAGTACCCAAGATCCACCATCGCCAGCTCCATCAGCTCATTATGGATGGCGGCGGCAGTGTCCACGAGACCTTCTGTCCAGTGCATTATGCTATCCCTGAGATTTTTTGGGCGGTCACATCATTCGACAGCAGTTCCTCGTTGGCCTTGATCTTCTCCAGCAGGCCCATTTCCCGCTCCTTGGCGCCGTTCAGCGTCTCCGTCAGGGTGGTCAGTTTCAGCTCCAGATCCGCCTTGGAGTCCTTGGCGGCGTCGAGCTCCTTGATCTTTTCGGCGAAACGACCCTGCAGCTCGCCAAGAGTGTAGGCGTCCTTCTCGCGCTCCCGTTTCAGCCCGGTGACCTTTTCGGCGCTCTTCTGGAGGGTGGCCTCTAGTTGGGCCACCCTCGTTTCCAATTCCTTCTTGGCGGCCTCGGCAGCTGCGGCGGCATCCTTTGCCTCCTAGAGTGGCCCGCCAATTGATTGCTCGCGCGCGGTGAGATCTTCCTCATAGCTGTCGAGGTTGATTTTCCGCTGCGCCAACTCACCTTCTTGCGCGGAGAGCTTCTCGCCGGCAAGCCTTTGCTGCTCCTCGACCTCGGCCTTCTCCAAGATGAAAGCCATGCGCTCCTCAGCAAGCTGCTCCCGCGCCTCTGTTATATCCCGGAGAGTTTTCTTGTTGGCGCGTCGGAGCTCCTCTGCGCGTTTCTCCATGTCAGCTCCCGCCCACGCGACAAGAGCTTCCCGCGACTAAAGTTTGGCTTGTCGGGCGCGGTAGAGCGACAGCAACCTCTTCAGCAACTGCTCCTCTTCAGACTACGCCACTGCTGCTGCCTGGCGTATCAACCAGCGACAGCCCAGCAGAGGCAAGCAGCTCCCGTCGAAGGTCTCCCCTTGACCGGTGCCTGGAGCTTAGCGCCCCGGAAGCTTGATGAAGACACCTTCGCCGGCCTTCAGATAGGCGCCGGGCTGGGGCTCTTCGGAGTCTGGCGCGGCATCGGTGTCGGGGGGATCGGCGGTCGGTGCAGCGCCTGGCGCTCCTGCGGTCCCAGGGCCGTCAGTGTGATCGCCGGAACCCTCCCCAGCCTCTGCGCCAGCAGCCTTGGCGGCCTCCTCACCGGTGGACCCATCGACGCCGGCCTCCTCCTCCATGTTGGCGGCGTCGTCATTATTGCCTGGCGTCCTCCTCGCTGGCAGCCTCGATCTCCATCGGCTCTCCGCGAGATGGATCGGCGATCGAGAGAATGAAAGAACAAGTCAGCGAATGTTGAAAAAGAAGAACGAAGAAAAGAACCCAAGGGAAATTCTCAAGCAAGAAGATTACTGCAGTAGGATCTGTTGCTGCGGTCTCCACCACCGGAGGTTGTCGGCGCTGCCCTTGCGGAGAAGATCCCCTTGTCGGGAGGCCTCCCTTGGGAGGCGCTCCTTGGCGGATATTTCTCCCTTGGTGGCGTAGTTGAAGCAAGAAGAACTTTGGGGTGACCTCGGGGCCTCTGATGAGGCTGAACCTCGGGAGCGACCTCCGGGACCTCCTGATGAGGCTGCTCTGCTCCTACATAATTCAACAAGCCAGATATCAGTGACGGAGGAGCACCCAAGCACACCTAACCATAAGAAATAAACCAAACACTTACGCTGGGGGCTGTGCTGGGGGCTGCTCTGTTGAAGGGTTGCCGGATCCGGCAAGGGAGTCCCAGACGTGCCTCCTGTCGCCACAGGGGAATCATCTGAGACGACAACCACCGGGGTCTTGGCCCTCTTGGCGCCCTCGAGCTAGCGTCGAAGAAGGAGAAGGTTGAGTGAAGCAAGTCGGATATAAAATAAAGCGATAAATTGAGGATTACAAGTAGCAGCGACAAGATCTTACTCTTCCTCTTCTTCCTCGGGCTGAGGCGGAGAGATCAAGTCGCTCGGCGCGGCAATTGGAGGAGAAGATTCCCTCGGGCGCTTGGCGGTTGCAGGGTCGTGACTCGAAGACCCGCTCCGTCGCCATGGCGGCATGAGGCGCTCCAGCAGCAGCAGTGCTTGCAGCGGTGGGCGCGTCGAGCGAGGCGGCTGTTGGCCAGCGTGCCGCCCGCCACTTCTCCAGTTTTGCGGAGGCGTCTCCATGGCGGGACCGCGGGCTCCTCCTACGGCAAGCTACTTGACGGCGGAGGGGAGGCGCCCCCGGCAGGCTCGCTCGGCTCATTGTCGGGCTCGGCCTGCTCCTCCTCGTCGGGAAACTCCTCTCAGTCGGCAAGGCTTGCCGCCTCGGCCGTCTCTGCCTCCTCGACTGTGAACCCAAACACGCCAGCGGCAGCAGCTTCTGCCGCCTCCTCCAATCTTCTGGCGATGTGCGCCATCTCCTGCTCGGTGGTGTCGCGGGTGAGCCGCTTCTGCTCGTCGGCACGGATCGGCACTTCTTCTAAGTCGTCGGAGAACTGCTGCTGCGACCTCGTCGGCGGGCTCCTGCCAAGTTGGAGCGATTCCATGGGAATCACTGGCAGCATCATCGCGCGGATGCGGTCAAGCGGCGAGTTGTTGCACAAGGCACGACTCCCTCGGCAACATGAACCACTCGGGGTGATCGCATCGAGCTTGAACAGCTCCGCAGCATGCCATCCAGCTCCAAGGCGGTAAAGTTCCAATTCAGACCAGGCGCAGCCTCATGATGTCCGCGCGTTACGGAACTCCCAAGCAGGCCTCCCCTCTCCTGCAAAGGCGCAATCTGTGGCGAAGGAAGTCGCGCCAACTGCTCCTACGGTCAGCCCGGCATGTGCGAGGCGCAAGATCCTAGTCACGGCAATCTTCAACTTGGCATCCTCCGGCGCCAAGTTGCTCGATCGTGCCGTGCACTATGGGAGTTTTGCGTGAGGGCGGTGAAAGGCTGCGGGTCCTCCTCTAAGATCCAACACCAGTCAGCTCTCCACTCCTCCCACTTGCTGCGCAGCTCTCCATCAAGATATGCTTCCTTCTTGCCGATCCTGGATATCCATGCAATTCCTCCGACAGCGGCTCTCCCTCTCTCTCGCGGGGCATGAAGTAATGGCGGAAAAGTGCTACATTTGGGTGGACCCGACAAAGTTCTCGCGAGAGATGTGCAACAGCCATGGTGAGGGCGGTGTTGGGGTGAAATCAAGAGGCGGAGGCCATATGTATTCATGACATCACAAAAGAATTCGGAAAAAGGCGGGCAGAGTCCATGATGGAAAAAAGTCTGAAGAAGGGGTACCGAAGGAAACCTTATCGGACGTGGCGGCGGAGATCACCCTCGTCTTGTGAGTGCGCCAGCGTCGCCGTCGACGAGAAAAGATAGTACAGCTCCGCAGCTCCTTCTGTCAGCGGGGATCGAAGAGGCCGCTCCTTCCATGGCGCCGCGAGCCGCTGCGCCTCGGCCGATTTCACGCCTTTCCCCTTGTCGGCCTTCGGAGCCATGGGGGGAGGTGGTGGAGGAGATCGACGGCGTTGGTGGCACCGGTGGCAATGGGGAGGGGGTGGAGCGTCTCTTCTCTTTGGGCTCGAGAAGAAAGGGGGAAGCGGCGGTGGTTTTTGATGTGACAGCAATGGCAAGTGGGCACTATGCCCCTGTACCCCCTGCTTATAAGGAGGGAGAGGGGGCGGGTGTTCCGATTTTCCCATTAAAGAAAGCCCCACGATCTCCCCCACGACGCCACGACCGGTGTGTGCCGTTCGTGGAAGACGTGGTGGGTCCAGGGCGAGTAATGGCGTAATCCAGACCGCGCGTGCCCGTGCACTGTTTTGGGCCTGACCCAACAGAGCTTGGCGCCGTGTGTGGCCCAGGCCCGGGGGCTCCTGTCGGTGTACTAGAGTTGGGGTACCCTAGTATCCCGAACTTCGTGCGCAGGCGATTACAACACCAGCGGCAGGGCTGGCCTGATGACCGTCAAGATCTTCCGCGGCTCCTTTGGAGCCATTCAAGAACAAAGTAATCAAGACCCCGGCAAGAGGAGCTTGCCGGGAAGACCACTCAAGGCACGAAGGAAATGAGGCCCCGGCAAGAGGAGCTTGCCGGGAAGGCTTAGTGGCGCCGAGTTCCCAAAGCGCGACAAGGGTTACTGCGCGGCAAAGCGCTTGCCGTGGCGAGCAACCTCTCTTCATCTCGCTCCAGCTCATCCGTAGCGATGTCGCCATGGGGCTTTCCCAGAGCAGCGTGTCGATGGGCTGTGCAGCCAGCGGGAACAGCGATAGCGGGCGACAAGCTACCATCGTGGCGAGCGGAGGGCGCGCAGCGGTCCTGTTACTTTGTTGAGGCGGCGAGGCGGGCATTTATGACTCTTGTCCATTGCCGTCAGAGTTAGGTATAGATCACTGTACACTGTACAAAACGGTGTACCAACCTATGTTTTTACTATTCTACCCTTATCTACTTGCCACCTGTGGTGACCCCTTGTGCCTATAAAAGGAGGCCCAAGTGCAGCGTAGAGAGGGTTCGGTCCAACTCCGGTTCAGTTCATCCTACTCACTGGAGACCTCATTTAGGCTAGGTTTTGTAGCTCCCATTGCTCCCTAGCAAGAACACAATATAATCCACCAAGCAGCAGTAGGAGTGTTATCTCTCCGGAGAGCTCCGAAGCTGGGTAAATCTGCTCGTGTGCATCGCTTGGATCCGCTCTTCGTGCATCCTCCGCCCCCCTCCGAACCACAAGGGACCAAGGTCCCATAGGTGTTCGTGGGACACGACCAGCTTCCCCGACACTCTATAAGCTAGTTCAAATAATTTTACAATAGATTTGAACTAGCTCTATAGCCTAGTACAAATAATTTTACACTAGAGTTGAACTAGCTCTATAAGCTTATACAAAAAAATGTAGACTAGAGTTGAACTAGCTCTATAAGCTAGTTCAAATAATTTTACACTAGAGTTGAACTAGCTCTATAAGCTAGTTCAAATAATTTTACACTAGAGTTGTACTAGCTCTATAAGCTAGTTCAAATAATTTTACACTAGAGTTGAACTAGCTCTATAGCCTAGTACAAATAATTTTACACCAGAGTTGAACTAGCTCTATAGCCTAGTACAAATAATTTTACACTAGAGTTGAACTAGCTCTATATGCAAGTTCAAATAAATTTACACTAGAGTTGACCTAGCTCTATAGCCTAGTACAAATAATTTTACACTTGAGTTCAACTAGCTCTATAAGCTAGTTCAAATAATTTTAAACTACAGTTGAACTAGCTCTGTAGCCTAGTACTAATAATTTTACGCTAGAGTGAACTAGCTCTACAAGCTAGTTCAAATAATTTTACGCTAGAGTTGAACTAGCTCTATAGCCTAGTACAAATAATTTTACAATAGAGTCGGACTAGCTCATACACTAGAGTTGAACTAGCTCTATTAGCTACTTAAAACAATTTTACCCTAGAGTTGTACTAGTTGTATAGCCTAGTACAAATAATTTTACACTATAGTTGAACTAGCTCTATAAGCTAGTTCAAATAATTTTACACTAGAGTTGAACTAGCTCTATAGCCTAGTACAAATAATTTTACACTTGAGTTGAACTAGCTCTATAAGCTAGTTCAAATAATTTACTACAGCTGAACTAGCTCTATAGCCTAGTACTAATAATAATTTTACACTAGAGTTGAACTAGCTCTATAAGCTAGTTCAAATAATTTACACTAGAGTTGAACTAGCTCTATAGCCTAGTTCAAATAATTTTTTTACACTAGAGTTGAACTAGCTCTATAGCCTAGTAAAAATAGTTGTAGACTAGAGTTGAACAAGCTCTATAAGCTAGTTCAAATAATTTTACACTAGAGTTGAACTAGCTCTATAAGCTAGTTCAAATAATTTACACTAGAGTTGTACTAGCTCTATAAGCTAGTTCAAATAATTTTACACTAGAGTTGAACTAGCTCTATAGCCTAGTAGAAATAATTTTACACTACAGTTGAACTAGATCTATAAGCTAGTTCAAATAATTTTACACTAGAGTTGAACTAGCTCTATAGCCTAGTACAAATAATTTTACACTAGAGTTAAACTAGCTCTATAGCCTAGTTCAAATAATTTTACACTAGAGTTGAACTAGCTCTATAAGCTAGTTCAAATAATTTACAATAGAGTTGAACTAGCTCTATAGCCTAGTACAATTAATTTTACACTAGAGTTGAACTAGCTCTATAACCTAGTACAAATAATTTTACACTAGAGTTGAACTAGCTCTATAAGCTAGTTCAAATAATTTACACTACAGTTGAACTATCTCTATAGCCTAGTACTAATAATTTTACACTAGAGTTGAACTAGCTCTATAAGCTAGTTTAAATAATTTTAAATAGAGTTGAACTAGCTCTATAGCCTAGTACAAATAATTTTACACTAGAGTTGAACTAGCTCTATAAGCTAGTTCAAATAATTTACACTACAGTTGAACTAGCTCTATAGCCTAGTACAAATAATTTTACACTAGAGTTGAACTAGCTCTATAAGCTAGTTCAAATAATTATAAAATAGAGTTGAACTAGCTCTATAGCCTAGTACAAATAATTTTACACTAGAGTTGAACTAGATCTATAAGCTAGTTCAAATAATTTTACACTAGAGTTGAACTAGCTCTATAGCCTAGTACAAATAATTTTACACTAGAGTTAAACTAGCTCTATTTCCTAGTTCAAATAATTTTACACTAGAGTTGAACTAGCTCTATAAGCTAGTTCAAATAATTTTGCACTAGAGTTGAACTAGGTCTATAGCCTAGTACAAATAATTTTACACTAGAGATGAACTAGATCTATAAGCTAGTTCAAATAATTTTAAACTAGAGTTGAACTAGCTCTATAGCCTAGTACAAATAATTTTACACTAGAGTTGAACTAGCTCTATAAGCTTATACAAAAAAATTAGACTAGAGTTGAACTAGCTCTATAAGCTAGTTCAAATAATTTTACACTTGAGTTGAACTAGCATTATAAGCTAGCTCAAATTTTTTACACTATAGTTGAACTAGCTCTATAAGGTAGTTCAAATAATTTACAATAGAGTTGAACTAGCTTTATAGCCTAGTACAAATAATTTTACACTAGAGTTGAACTAGCTCTATAAGCTTATACAAAAAAATGTAGACTAGAGTTTAACTAGCTCTGTAAGCTAGTTCAAATAATTTTACACTAGAGTTGAACTAGCTCTATAAGCTAGTTCAAATAATTTATACTAGAGTTGTACTAGCTCTATAAGCTAGTTCAAATAATTTTACACTAGAGTTGACCTAGCTCTATAGCCTAGTACAAATAATTTTACACTAGAGTTGAACTATATCTATAAGCTAGTTTAAATAATTTTACACTAGACTTGAACTAGCTCTATAGCCTAGTACAAATATATTTACACTAGAGTTAAACTAGCTCTTTAGCCTAGTTCAAATAATTTTACTGATGAGAGTTGAACTAGCTCTATAAGCTAGTTCAAATAATTTACACTAGAGTTGAACTAGGTCTATAGCCTTGTACAAATAATTTTACTTTGGAGATGAACTATATCTATAAGCTAGTTCAAATAATTTTACACTAGAGTTGAACTAGCTCTATAGCCTAGTACAAATAATTTTACACCAGATTTGAACTAGCACTATAGCCTAGTACAAATAATTTTACACTAGAGTTGAACTAGAGCTATAAGCTAGTTCAAATAATTTTACACTAGAGTTGAACTAGCTCTATAGCCTAGTACAAATAATTTTACACTAGAGTTAAACTAGCTCTATAGCCTAGTTCAAATAATTTTACACTAGAGTTGAACTAGCTCTATAAGCTAGTTCAAATAATTTTACACTAGAGTTGAACTAGGTCTATAGCCTAGTACAAATAATTTTACACTAGAGATGAACTAGATCTATAACCTAGTTCAAATAATTTTACACTAGAGTTGAACTAGCTCTATAGCCTAGTACAAATAATTTTACACCAGAGTTGAACTAGCTCTATAGCCTAGTACAAATAATTTTACACTAGAGTTGAACTAGCTCTATATGCTAGTTCGAATAAATTTACACTAGAGTTTACCTAGTGTCGGCGTACTAGAGTAGGGGTACCCTAGTATCCCGAACTGGGGCCTCCTGTCGGCGTACTAGAGTAGGGGTACTTGCCAACTACTTTCCTCACGGTGTCAAGCAGGCGAGCGGGTCTTGGCTCATGCACTTGCAGACGGTTCTATTTCTTCTTGGGCAGATCTATGCCATGAGTCTATCGGCGCCTTGACCGGACCTCATGGCCAAGAGGTGACCTTCACTTACTACCCCGAAGGAGGAGAATCCCTAGTATCGAGCTGGGGCCTCCTGTCGGCGTACTAGAGTAGGGGTACCCTAGTATCCATAGAGTCGCGCAAACCTCTGAAGTGGTCCAGCACGCCCATCATTTTTGACATTGAGGATCACCCTGATCGCATCACTGCGGTCGGGTGTTTGCCGATGTTGGTATCACCAACTATCCGCAACCTCAAAGTCACAAAAAATGTTGGTTGACGGCGGGGCCGGCCTGAACTTGATCTCCTCTGCAGTGCTTCAGAAACTTCAAATCCCTGACAGCGAGCTCGAAGAGACTGGCACATTTCAAGGAATCAACCCAGGAAGGAGCAAGCGAAAGGAAGATCACATTGCGGTAACATTTGGCGGTGAGCTAAACTTCAGGCGAGAAGGTTACATTCGGCGTTGCCGATTTCCCATTGCCCTACAATGGTATACTTGGCCGTCAGCGCTAGCCAAGTTCATGGCAGCTTCTCATTTAGCCTACAATTTACTCAAGATGCCGCCTACAATTTACTCAAGCCCAATAAGCGTCATTTCTGTCCATGGCGACAAGAAGGATCGCTTATCTGCGCCGACAAGATTACCGGGATGCAGCAGCCGTGACGGATAGCAAACCACTTGCGGCTGAAGCTCACGGGGAAGAAGAAGACCACCAAGTCCGGCAAGAGCTCGATGCCCACTCCGGCAAGCGCACCTCTTGGTGCTGCGCTACCGTCGAGGGCGCACCATCGAGCTCCACCGGCAGGTCTCAAAGAAGATGATGGCGGCTCCGCCGAAGACCAGAAGGTGCCGCCAAGGAGGGCGGCTTGGTGGTACCTTCACCATCGATTGCCACGCTTGACCCTAAATAGGAAGGCGAGCTCGTTGCTTTCTGCGGGCGAATGTCGATGTGTTTGCATGGCAACCATCGACCTCCCGGTGTTCCCAACAAAGTAATTGAGCACCACCTAGCTATATGTCCTCACCTTGTGGCCCGTCAAGCAAAAAGTTAGGAAGCAGGCGGTGGGCGCCAAGAGTTCATAGCGAGAAGAAATCAAGAAGTTGGAAGCAGCGGGCCTTGTCGGAGGTCCTCCATCCCGTGGTTGGCCAATCCGGTAGTTATGCATAAGGCAAATGGGAAATGGAGACTTTGTATTGACTTCACAGATGTTAATAAAGCTTGTCCCAAGGACCCATTTCCTTTGCCACGTATTGACCAGATTGTTGACTCCACGGCTGGATGTGATTTGCTTTCATTTCTTGATGCATATTCAGGGTATCATCAGATCTTCATGGCAGAAGAGGACGAAGAGAAAACCGCATTCATTACACCATGTGGCACGTACTGTTTCATACGGATGCCTTTCGGTTTAAAGAATGCTGGTTCAACTTTTGCAAGAGTATTCCATGATGCCTTTGAGCCACAGATACACAAAAATGTAGAAGCCTACATGGATGATATAGTGGTCAAGAGCAAGGACAAAGCAACTCTGATTCATGATTTGAATGAGACTTTTGCAAACCTGCACAAGATCAACCTCAAGCTCAAACCCGAGAAGTGTGTGTTTGGAGTCCTTTCCGGCAAGCTTCTCGGGTTCTTTGTGTCCCAGCGGGGAATCGAAGCCAATCCCGACAAGATCAAGGCCATTGAGCAGATTGAAGCACCGAAGCGCGTCAAGGATGTCAGAAGGCTTGCCGGTTGCGTGGCTGCTCTCAGCAGGTTTATCTCTAAGTCTGCTGAGTGCGCCCTGCCATTTTTCAAGATTTTGAAAAAGGCAGGTCCAATGAAATGGACTCCCGAAGCGGAGGCTGCGCTGCAAGACTTGAAGAGATACCTGTCCTCCGCTCCAATACTTGTCGCACCTAGGCCACAAGAAAAGTTGCTGCTGTATATAGCAGCGACCAATCAAGTGGTTAGTGCTGCGTTTGTAGCGGAAAGGGAGGCAGATGATGAGCCGACAATCAAGGCAGACGCATCCAGCGACAAGCAAGGGGCTTCGCCGGCAAGCTCTGGTCCCGACAAGGATGGATCAGCGCAGGGTTGCGACAAGATACAGGAAAAGATGGTGCAGCGCCCAGTCTACTTTATCAGTTCCCTTCTGCAGGGGGCTAGGTCAAGGTACTCTGGTGTGCAGAAGCTGCTTTTCGGCCTCCTCATGGCCTCGAGAAAGCTGCGCCATTACTTCCAAGCACATGAGATAACAGTTGTCACTCGCTTTCGGCTGAAGAGGATATTGCAAAATCCGAAGCAGCAGGCGGGATTGTCGGTGGGCCTTTGGGCTGTCAATCTTTGGTCTCAAGTTTGAAAGCACTTCAACTATCCAAAGCGAGCATTGGCGAATTCATAGCGAGTGGGCGCCAACACAAGATGAAGAAATTCGAGAGACAAGCATCCCGTCAAGGAGGCAAATAAAAGTGGCTGATGTACTTGATGGTGCCTTCTCGCTGCAAAGCGCCCGGTGCGGCGTGCTGCTTATCGCACCCACCGGAGAGCACCTCAAGTACATAGTCGGATGCACTTTCCCAAGGAACAAGCAACAAACAATCTGCAGAGTATGAAGGTTTGCTTGCCGGTCTCGGGATTGCGGTAGACCTTGGGATCAAGAAGCTCATTGTCAGGGGGGACTCACAACTTGTTGTCCGCCAAGTAAATAAAGATTATCAGAGTCCGTTGATGGAAGCTTACGACGATGAAGTGAGAAAGCTAGAAGAGCACTTTGAAGGCCTGCAAATGGAACACGTTCCAAGAGCTCAGAATGATATAGCTGATGGCCTCTCCAAATGTGCGCACTTAAGTTACACAATGGAACCAGGAATTTTTGTGCTCAAGCTGACTCGATAACCGTAACACCATCAACAGGACGAGCAAGAAAGAAAATTGGTTTCGGCGACTACTTTCGTGAGCTCCACGAAGCCGCCGCCAAGAAGGTCCCTAAAATCAGCGCAAATATCCGAGGAGCGATCTGCTCCGACAAACCATCAGATTTGTATCGTTGAAGCGAGGCGCTCCCGACAAGCTTTGCTCGGCAAGATTGCGGGGATCATCAACTCGGCGGACCCACGAGTTCTTGCCGTGGAAGCTGATGTTCTGCGATGATAGATGAGCCTTTAGTCCTTGTTGTCGAGCCACATTCTCCAACATGGGCACGACAAATCGTCCATTTCCTTGAGACGGAGAACTTCCGAAGAGCAAGAAGAAGCGGAAAAAGTAGCCCGGCGGTCAAGTATGTACCAGTTTGTTGACAACATCCTGTCTGAAGAAGACTCAGCGGTGTGAAATTGAAGTGCATTTGCGGGAAGATGGGCGAAGCTGTTGGCGAGAGATACATGGAGGCATATGTGGTCACCACATTGGCGCAAAGCACTTGCCGGCAAAGCTTTCCGGCAAGGTTTCTTCGGCGAAGCCCTCCGGGATGCAACTGCACAAGTAACAAAGTGTGAAGCGTGCGAGTTCCATTCCAAGCAGATACACCAACCAGCTCAAGCTCTCGGGCGATCCCTTTATCCTGGCCCTTTTGGTGCAGGGGCTCGACATCCTCGGGCCCTTCCCGAGCCGTCGGGGCTTTTAGTACTTATGCGTCGCAATCGACAAGTTCACAAAGTGTCGGAAGTGGAACCGGTGAGGAAGGTGACAGCCACGGTCGGCGATCAAGTTCTTGGTCAATTGTTTGCCGTTTTGGGATTCCTAACAGAATCATCACCGACAACGGCACACAGTTCCTGACCGCACCTTCATGCGATCGCCCAAGATCTTGGCGCCAAGATCTGCTTTGCTACATTGCTCATCCAGAAGCAGCGGTCAGCGAGAAGCAAGCGCTGAAGTGCTGCGGGGACTCAAGACCAGAACTTTCGACAAGCTGCGCAAGTGCGGAAGAAACTGGATCGAGGAGCTACGGTGGTTCTTTAGTCGATCGGGGCGGCGCAAATCGAGCCCTGGCGGACACCTTCGCTCTAGTCTATGGAGCGAGGCAGTTCTCCCCACGAAACTTCGTATCTGGGTCACCTCAGTACTCGCTTATGATGAGCTTGAGCAAGAGCAGCTGCGACAAGATGACCGCTGCTCCTTGAGGAGGATCGTCTTGAGCTCTTTGTCTGAGCTGCTCGTTACCCACAAGCTTTGCGTCGCTACCATAAGCCGCAAAGTTAATGCCGGGAGCTTGAGGAAGGCGACCTTGTTCTTGGTAGCGTTCAATCCGCCAAGAATTCCAACAAGTTGGCGCCAAAGTGGGAAGGCCCTTATCGGGTGAAAGCGAGTCACTAGGCCGGCGCTGTCCGCCTTGAGACCGAAGATGGCGTTCGGTGAGCAATTCATGGAATATAGAACATCTTATAAGTTTTACCCATAAAGCGCGATTCTTGCGGAACCGTTCGACAACAACCCTTTTATACAAGTCTTGCCGCTGTTGCATGTAATCCTTTGTACCAAGCCGGGCGCAGACCCCGTGCATCAGTAAAGCCTATGTGTTGCGCAACTTGTCAGTACATGCTTTCATAATCTTATATGCATGTGTTATCTAACATTTTGTGCAGCATCCACACCCGGTAAGCGATAACGAGCCACTAGGTTCCATAACTTTATTTTCTCTTCTTTCTTCTCAAACAAGAAGAAGGTTCATCCACCCACAAGTTAACCGGGGGGGGAGGAGAAGATAATGGTATGGGCATAGCGTCGCTCGAGGCTGTCGCCTTGCGGGAAGTGAACAACGAGAGAAGCTAAGTTGCTAAGTTTAAGCGACCAGTTTTAAATTTTAAGTTATCTTCCTCGAGCGATAGTACTTTGTATGGAAAACCTGTGCGGCGGAGGAACCGACTCGCGACTAACTAACGCCCTTACTTTGTTTGAGTCCGCTCAACAGCTTAAGTGTGCTGCAACTAGTTGCGACAAGGTTGCTTGTCGGGCGGCATCGCCGGCAGGCTGCTGAAGTTCCGCACTCAGCGGTCGCGGCAAAGGTGTTACATGCGACAAGTTCCCTAAAAGCGTGGGGTATAAACATACAAGGAAGAAATCGAGTAAAAAATAACATTGCATTCGATTGCCTAAGATAGTGTATATTACATAATAACATCGCGGATCTAATGGATTTTCACCTAAACATGATCTATAGCGACAAGGAAAAGATAAACTTGGCGGCCTAATCCCTTGATGCGCCATCGAGCCTCTTGACTCCGCTCACCCTGTCCACAATGGGTGCGACAAGGGCCTTGGCGCTTCAACGTCGGCGGATGGAGGCAGGGACTTGAGGACTTTGGTGAAGTCGGCCTTTGGGTTGCGGAAGGCCACCTTCATCAACACCTTACAGAGAGCCCAGCGCGAACTTGGCGCGACTCCTCCGCCAGCTGCTTTGGGATCTCTTCCGGAACGGCTGGAACCCGTCGACACGCCTTTGAAGAATAGGCTGAGCTTGACGCTGGGTTGGAGATTCTCGTCGGTGGAGTACCCAAGATCCGTCATCCCCAGCTCCATCAGCCCATTATGGATGTCGGCGGCGGTGTCCACAAGACCTTCTGTCCAGTGCATTATGCTAGCTCGAAGATTACTCTGGACGGTCACAACATTCGACAGCAACTCCTCGGTGGCCTTGATCTTTTCCAGCAGGCCCGTTTCCCGCTCCTTGGCGCCTTCCAACGTCTCCGTCAAGGTGGTCAGTTTCAGCTCCAGATCCGCCTTGGAGTCCTTGGCGGTAGCGAGCTCTTTGATCTTTTCAGCTAAGCGACCTTGCCGCTCGCTGAGGGTGTAGGCGTCCTTCTCGTGCTCGCGCTTCAACCCGGCGACCTCCTCGGCGCTCTTTTGGAGGGCGGACTCCAGCTGAGCCACCCTCGTTTCCAATTCCCTCTTGGCGGCCTCGGCAGCGCGGCGACATCCTTTGCCTCCTGAAGTGGCCGCCAATAAATGCGCTTTCGCCTGCGAGATCTTCCTCATAGCTGTCGAGGTTGATCTTCCGCTGCTCCAGCTCACCTTCCTGCGCGGAGAGCTTCTCGCCGGCGAGCCTCTGCTGCTCCTCGACCTCGCCTTTCTCCAAGATGAAGGCCGTGCGCTCCTCAGCAAACTGCTCCCGCTCTTCTGCTATATCCCGGAGAGTTTCTTTGTTGGCGCGCTGGAGGTCCTCCGCGCGTTTCTCCAAGTCAGCTCCCGCCCTCGCGACAAGCGCCTCCTTGGACTCCAGCTTGGCTTGGCGGGCGCGGTAGAGCGACAACAACCTCCTTAGCAGTTGCTCCTCTTCAGGCTCACCGCTGCTGCTGCTCGGAGCATCGACAAGCGACAACCCAGCGGAGGCAAGCAGTTCCGCGTCGAAGGTCTCCCCCTCGGCTGGTGCCCTGGAGCTTGATGCCCATGGGAGCTTGATAAAGACACCCTCGCCGGCCTTCAGATAGGCGCCGGGCTGGGGCCCTTCGGAGTCAGGTGCAGCGTCAGTGGAAGGAGGATCGGCGGTCGGTGCAGCGCCTGGCGCTCCTGCGGCCTCAGGGCCATCAGTGCGATCGCCAGATTCCTCCCCAGCCTCTGCGCTAGCAGCCTTGGCGGCCTCCTCGTCGGCGGGCCCGTCAGCGCCAGCCTCCTCCTCCATGTTGGCGGCATCGACATTGTCGCCGCGAGCGTCCTCCTCGCCGGCAGCCTCAGTCTCCATTGCATCTCCGGCAGATGGATCTGATGATCAGAAGAAGAAAGAACAAGTCAAGCAAATGTTGAAGAAGAAGAACAAGAAAAGAACCCAAGGAAATTCTCAAGCGGAAGATTACTGCGGTAGGGTCTGTTGCGCGGTCTCCACCACGGAGGTTGTCGGCGCTGCCCGTTGCGGAGAAAGATCCTTGTTGGAGAAGCCTCCCTTGCCGGAGAGCGCTCCCTTGGCGGAGATTTCTCCCTTGGTGGCGTAGTTGAAGCAAGCAGAATTTCGGGGGTGACCTCCGAGGGCTCCTGATGAGGCTGGACCTCGGGAGCAGCCTCCGGGACCTCTTGATGAGACTGCTCTGCTCCTACATAATCCAACAAACCAGATATCAGTGACGGAGGAGCACCCAAGCACACTTAACCATGAGAAATGAACCAAACACTTACGCTGGGGGCTGTGCTGGGGGCTGCTCTGTTGAAGAGTTGCGGATCCGGCAAGGGAGTCCCAGACGTGCCCCTGTTGCCACAGGGAGTCATCTGAGCGACAACCACGAGTCTTGGCCCTCTTGGCGCCCTCTGAGCTAAGCGTCTGAAGAAGGAGAAGGTTGAGTGAAGCGATCAGATATAAAATAAAGCAATAAATTGGAAGATTACAAGTAGCGGCGACAAGATCTTACTCTTCCTCTTCTTCCTCGGGCTGAGGCGGAGAGATCAAACTCCGCTCGGCGCGGCAATTGGGGAGAAGATTCCCTCGAGCGCTTGGCGGGTGCGGGGCGCGACTCGAAGACCCAGCGCCCGTCGTCGTGGCGGAATAGGCGCTCAGCAGCAGCAGTGCTTGCAGCGGTGGAGTCGTCGGCGGCGTGGCGGCTGTTGGACCGTATGCCGCCCGCCGCTTCTCGATCTTGCGGGCGTCTCCTTGGCGGGACAGCGGGCCCGCCTCGGCAAGCTACTTGGCCCGGCGGAGGAGGCGCCCGGCAGGCTCGCTTGGTTCGTTGTCGGGCTCGGTCTGCTCCTCCTCACCGGCGAACTCTTCTCGGTCGGCAAGGCTTGCCGCCTCGGCGTCTCTGCCTCCTCGACAGTGAACCAAATCGCCCGGCGGCAACAGCCTCTGCAGCCTCCTCCAACCTCGTGGCGTCGCGCCATCTCTCGATCGATGGTGTCGCGGGTGAACCGCCTCTGCTTTCGTCGGGCGGATCGGCACCTCCACCAAGTTGTCAAAGAAGCTGCTGCGCGGCGTCGTCGGCGGGCTCTGCCAAGTTGGAGCGATTCCATGGGAATCGCTGCGGCATCATCGGCGGATCTTTGTCAGCGATGAGTTGTTACACAAGGCACGACTCCCTCGGCAACCTGCTTTGTTCGGGGTTATCCGCTTCAGGCTTGAACAACTCCGCAGCATGCCGTCAAGCTCGGGGTAGTAAAATTCCAATTCAAACCAGGCGCAGCCTCATGATGTCGCCCGCGTTCGGAATTCCCAAGCAGGCCTCCCCTCTCTCTGCAAGGCGCGATCTGGCGGTGACGGAAGACAGCGCCAACTGCTCCTCGGTAAGCCCTGCTTGCGGAGGCATAAAATCTAGTCACGGCAATCGTCAACTTGTCATCCTCGGGCGCCAAGTTGCTCCAATCATTGCCGCGAACTATGGGAGTTTGGCGCAGGGCGGTGAAAGGCTGTGGCTCCTCCTCTAAGATCCAACACCAGTCAACTCTCCACTCCTCCCGGTTGCTGCGCAACTCTCCGTCAAATGCGCTTCCTTCTTGCCGATCCTAGAGGTCCATGCAATTCCTCCGACAGCGGCTCTCCTCTCTCTCTGCGGGGTGTGAAGTAATGGCGGAAGAGTGCGACATTTGGGTGGACCCGACAAAGTTCTCGCAGAGGTGTGCAGCAGCCATGGTGAGGGCGGCGTTGGGGGTGATGTCAAGGAGGCGGAGGCCATAGGTATTCATGACATCGCGAAGAATTCAGAAAAGAGGCGAGCCCTTGATGGAAGAAAAGCGAAAAAGGGGTACCCGATGGAGACCTTATCGGACGTGGCGGCGGAGATCACCCTCGTCTTGTGAGTGCGCCAGCGTCGCCGTCGACGAAGAGATAGTACAGCTCCGCAGCTCCTTCCCTATCGGCGGGGGTTGAAGAGGGCCGCTCCTTCCAGCGCCCATGAGCAGCTGCGCCTCGGCGATTCCGCCTTTTCCCTTGTCGGCCTTGAGCCATGGGGAGAGGTGGTGGGCGAAATCGGCGGCGTTAGTGGCACGGTGGCAATGGAGGCGGGCGTCGCTCTCTTTGGGCTCAAGAAGAAAGGGGAAGCGGCGGTGGTTTTGATGTGACAGCAATGGCAAGTGGGCGCTCCGCCCTGTACCCCCATAATGAGGAAAGAGGCGGGCGTTCGATTTTCCCATTAAAAAACCCCATGATCTCCCCGACACCACGTCCGATGCGTGGCGTTCGTGGGGGCGTGGTGGGTCGAAGCGGTAATGGCGTAATTCAGACGCGCGTGCCCGTGCCTTTGTTTTGGGCCTGGCCCACAGAGCTCGGCGCCGTGTGTGGCCCGAGCCGGGGCTCTGTCGGCGTACTAGAGTAGGGGTACCCTAGTATCCCGAACTTCGTGCCGCGGACGATTGCAGCACCCAGCGGCGGGGCTGACAGTGACCGCCAAGATCCTCGGCAGCTCCTTTGGAACCATTCGAGAACAAAGTAATCAAGACCCGGCAAGAGGAGCTTGCGGGAAGGTTTAGTGGCGCCGAGCTAAGCGCGACAAGGTTTCTGCAGCGGCAAAGGCGCTTGTCGGGGCGAGGCAACCTCTCTTCGTCTCGCTCCAGCTCATCCGTAGCGTGTCTCCATGGGGCTTTCCCAAGCAGCGTGTCGGCGGGTTGTGCAGCCAGCGGGGAGCAGCGATAAGCGGCGTGACAAGCTACCATCGTGGCAAGCGGAGGCACACCAGCGGTCCTGTTACCTTTGTTGAGGCGGCTGAGGCGGGCATTAATGACTCTTGTCCCTTGCCATCGAGTTAGGTGTAGATCACTGTACCTTTGTGCAAGCGGTGTACCAACCTATGTTTTACCATCTTACTCTTGTCTACTTGCCACCTATGGTGACCCCTTGTGCCTGTAAAGGAGGCCCAAAACAGCGTAGAAAGGGTTCGGTTCAGCTCGGGCTTAGTTCATTCTACTCACACGAGATCACACTCAGGCTAGGTTTTGTAGCTCTCATTGCTCCCTAACAAGAACACAAGATAATCCACAAAGCAGCAGTAGGAGTATTATCTCTCCGGAGAGCTCCGAAGCTGGGTAAATCTGCTCGTGTGCACTGCCTCGATCCGCTCTTTGTGCATCCTCCGCTCCCCCTCCGAACCACAAGGGACCAGGTCCCACAGGTGATCGCGGGACACGATCAGTTCTCCCCGACACCTAGCTCTATAGCCTAGTACAAATAATTTTACACTAGAGTTGAACTAGCTCTATAAGCTAATTCAAACCTTTTTACACTAGAGTTGAACTAGCTCTACAAGATAGTTCAAATAGTTTTACACTAGAGTTGAACTAGCTCTATAGCCTAGTAGAAATAATTTTACACTAGAGTTGAACTAGCTCTATAAGCTAGTTCAAATAATTTTACACTACAGTTGAACTAGCTCTATAGCCTAGTACTAATAATTTTACACTAGAGTTGAACTAGCTCTATAAGCTAGTTCAAATAATTTTAAACTAGAGTTGAACTAGCTCTATAGCCTAGTACAAATAATTTTACACTAGATTTGAACTAGCTCTATAAGCATACAAAAACTTTAGACTAGAGTTGAACTAGCTCTATAAGCTAGTTCAAATAATTTACACTAGAGTTGAACTAGCTCTATAAGCTAGTTCAAATTTTTACACTATAGTTGAACTAGCTCTATAAGCTAGTTCAAATAATTTACAATAGAGTTGAACTAGCTCTATAGCCTAGTACAAATAATTTTACACTAGAGTTGAACTAGCTCTATAAGCTTATACAAAAAATGTAGACTAGAGTTTAACTAGCTCTATAAGCTAGTTCAAATAATTTTACACTAGAGTTGAACTAGCTCTATAAGCTAGTTCAAATAATTTATACTAGAGTTGTACTAGCTCTGTAAGCTAGTTCAAATAATTTTACACTAGAGTTGACCTAGCTCTATGCCTAGTACAAATAATTTTACACTAGAGTTGAACTAGATCTATAAGCTAGTTCAAATAATTTTACACTAGAGTTGAACTAGCTCTATAGCCTAGTACAAATATATTTACACTAGAGTTAAACTAGCTCTATAGCCTAGTTCAAATAATTTTACATTAGAGTTGAACTAGCTCTATAAGCTAGTTCAAATAATTTACACTAGAGTTGAACTAGGTCTATAGCCTTGTACAAATAATTTTACACTAGAGATGAACTATATCTATAAGCTAGTTCAAATAATTTTACACTAGAGTTGAACTAGCTCTATAGCCTAGTACAAATAATTTTACACAGAGTTGAACTAGCTCTATAGCCTAGTACAAATAATTTTACACTAGAGTTGAACTAGCTCTATATGCTAGTTCAAATAAATTTACACTAGAGTTGACCTAGCTCTATAGCCTAGTAAAAATAATTTTACACTAGAGTTGAACTAGCTCTATTAGCTAGTTGAACTAGCTCTATAAGCTAATTCAAACATTTTTACACTAGAGTTGAACTAGCTCTATAATCTAGTTCAAATAATTTTACACTAGAGTTGAACTAGCTCTATAGCCTAGTACAAATAATTTTACACTAGAGTTGAACTAGCTCTATATGCTAGTTAAAATAAATTTACACTAGAGTTGACCTAGCGCTACAGCCTAGTACAAATAATTTTACACTAGAGTTGAACTAGCTCTATAATCTAGTTCAACTAGCTCTATAAGCTAATTCAAACATTTTTACACTAGAGTTGAACTAGCTCTATAAGCTAGTTCAAATAATTTTACACTAGAGTTGAACTAGCTCTATAGCCTAGTACAAATAATTTTACACTAGAGTTGAACTAGCTCTATAAGCTAGTTCAAATAATTTTACACTACAGTTGAACTAGCTCTATAGCCTTGTACTAATAATTTTACACTAGAGTTGAACAAGCTCTATAAGCTAGTTCAAATAATTTTAAACTAGAGTTGAACTAGCTCTATAGCCTAGTACAAATAATTTTACACTAGAGTTGAACTAGCTCTATAAGCATATACAAAAAAATTTAGACTGGAGTTGAACCAGCTCTATAAGCTAGTTCAAATAATTTTACACTAGAGTTGAACTAGCTCTATAAGCTAGTTCACATTTTTTACACTATAGTTGAACTAGCTCTATAAGCTAGTTCAAATAATTTTACAATAGAGTTGAACTAGCTCTATAGCTGTCGGTGTACCCCTAGTATCCCGAACTTGTGCACGGGCAGTTGCAGCACCCCGCGGCAAGGCTTGCCGGGTGACCGCCAAGGTCCTCCGTGGTTCCTTTGGAGCCATTCAAGAACAAAGTATTCAAGCCGAGGAGACAAGGCCCCGGCAAGAGGAGCTTGCCGGGAAGGCCAACCAAGGCATGTCGAGAACTTGCCGCGACGTGCCGCAGCGTCCAGCGAGGCCGGTGGCGACAAGCTTCCGGACGCGACAAGACAACGACCGCGGCAAAGGCGCTTGCAGCGACAAACTACCACTCTGTACCAGCGCTCCGGCACATCCATCAGCGTGTCGCCTGGGACCTTTCGGTAGCAGCGTGGCAGAAGGCTGTCTTGGCGGTGGTCTTGATGTGGCAGCGGCAATGACAAGATTGCCATCGTGGCAGCGGTGGCGTCCACAGCGGTCCCTTTTGCACTATTTGGGCGGCGTGAGCGGGCATTTAATGCCTTTTTCCCCTGCCGTCAGGGTTAGGTATGATACACTGTGCAGGTAGTTGTACCAAACGCAATTCCTTTTCCATTTTTACCCTTGCCTACGTTGCCACCTATCGGAGACCCCTTTAACATATAAAAAGGAGGCCCATGCGCAACGTAGAGGGGGTTCGGAGGCAGAAAAATGTCGGGGAGGCTGATCGTACCCACGAACACCTATGGGGGCCGGCGGACCGGACCCCTTTCGGTTCGGTGGGGGGCGGAGATTGCACGAAGAGCAGATCGAGGCGATACACGAGCAGTTTACCCAGCGGAGCTCTCGGAGATAATACTCCTCTGCTGCTTATGCGATTGTATTGTGTTCTTGCTAGGGAGCAATGAGAGCTACAAAACCTAGCTGAGTGTCTACGGTTTGAATGAGTCGAACCGAACTGGCGAACCCTTTCTCGTTGCGCATGGGCCTCCTTTTATACGCTCGGGTGCGCCAACAGGTGGTAGCGTGAGCGAGGGCAAAAATGAGAAAATGAGTTGCGGTTGGTTCAACTACTTTGTACAGTGTACTTAACCTAACTCTGACGGCAAGGGACAAAAGCATTAAATGCCCGTCCATGTCGCTTAAGCGATTCTGCGAGGGACCGTCGGCGCCACCGTTCGCCACGATGGCGATCTTGTCGGCGCCGCTTATCGCTGCTCTTCGCTGGCTGCACAGCCCTTGACCTGCGCGCTGGAATGGTCCCGTGGCGACACGTTGGTGGATGAGCTGGGGCGGAGATGAAGAGGTTGCTGCGGCGGCGCCTTTGCGGCTGAATCCTTGTCGCGCTCGGAAGCTTGTCGCTCACCGAGCCTCCCCGGCAAGCTCCTCTTGCCGGGGTCTTGTCTTGTGCGTGCCTTGAGTGGCCTTCCCGACAAGCTCCTCTTGCAGGGGCCTTGTCTCCTTGAGTAGAATACTTTGTTCTTGAATGGCTCCAAAGGAACCGCGGAGGATCTTGGCGGTCACTAGGCAAGCCTGTCCGCGGGGTGCTGCAACTGCCCGTGCACGAGTTCGGGATACTAGGTTACCCCTACACTAGTACACCGACAGGAGGCCCCGGGCCTGGGCCACACACGGCGCCGAGCTCTGTTGGGCCAGGCCCAAAACAGTGCATGGGCACGCGCGGCCTAGATCACGCCGTTACTCGCTCCGGACCCACCACGTCCCCCACGAAAAGCACGCGCCGATCGTGGCGTCGTGGGGGAGATAGTGGGGGGCTTTCTTTAATTGGAAAAGCGGAACGTCCGCCCCCTCTCGCTCCCTATAAACAGGGGAAATAGGGGCAGGTCGCCCACCTCGCCATTTGCTATCCCATCTCGAAAACCACCGCCACTCCCCCCTTATTCTCGAGTCTGAAGAGAGTGACGCTCCGCCCCCCATCGCCACCAGCGCCATCAACGCCATCGGTCTCCTCCACCACCTCTGCCATGGCTCTGAAAGCCGACAAGGGGAAGGGCGTGAAGTCGGCCGAGGCGCAGCGGGCTGTGGCGCTGCGGAAGGCCAGGCCACCTTGACCCCAGCTCGGCGCAAAGGAGCTGAGGAGGCTACTACCTCTTACGGTCGGCGGAGGCAGGCGCATCCAGCGCGCGAGGTAATCTCAGCTGCCGCATCGAGTTGGTTTACGTCGGGTACCCCTTCTTGGCGCTCTTCTTCTATTGCGGGCTCTGCCCGCCTTTTCTAATTCTTTTGCGACATCATGAACACCTACGGGCCGCCTCCTTGATTTCACCCCAATGTTGTCTTGACCATGGCGGTTTCGCACACCTTTGCGAAAACTTTGTGGAATCCACCCAAGCGTAGCCCTCTTCGCCACTTCTTCATGCCCAGCGTTGAGAGAGGAGAGCCACGTCTTGGGAGGATTGCTTGGATCTCCGGGATCGGCAAGAAAAGCCTATCTGGAAGGGAGCTCCGCATCAAGTGGGAAGAGTGGAGAGCCGATTGGTGTTGGATCATTGAGGAGAACCGCAGCCCTTCCTTGCCTAGCGCCAAACTCCCATAGTCTTGGCAGCGATTGGAACAACTTGGCGCGGAGGATGCTAGGTTAAAGATTGCTGTGACCGGATCTTGCGCCTCGGGCATGCGGACTCCTTTGTGGCGCCGTTGGCGCAGATTTCCTTCGCTGCCGCATCGCTCCCTTGCAGGAGAGGAGGAGGCCTGCTTGGGAGTTCCAAAATGCGGCGGACATCATGAGGCTGCGCCCGGGCCTCAACTGGAATTTCACCGTCTTGGAGCTGGATGCCATGCTGTTGGAGCTGTTCAAGCACAACCCAGATCACCCCGAGTGGTTCATGTTGCCAAGGGGGGTCGTTCCTTTGTGCAACAACTCTTCGCTCGACCGCATCCGTGCAATGATGCCGTTGTGTGATTCCCATGGGATCGTTCCAACTTGGCAAGAGCCCGCCGATGATGTCGTGCAGCAGTTCTTCGACAGCCTGGAAGAAGTGCCGATCCGCCCCGACGAGCAGAAGTAGCTCACCCGCGACACCACCGACGCCGAGCTGCAGCGCGCTCGCCACCAGGCTGGAGGAGGCGAAGCTGCTGCTCTTGGTGGTCGGGTTCACCGTGGAGGCGGAGGCAGCAGAGGCGGCAAGCCTTGCCGATTGAGAGGAGCTTGCCGGCTGTAACATCCTGGATGTAAACTTCCCTTTTTGGGCAATATATCAATTTGACCTCATCCAATTCTTGTGGGTTTTGTCATGCTTGGCCTCATCTTGTTTGGTTATGTGGGTTTCTCTTTTCTTTGTTTTGCTCTTTTTACCATATTGCATTTGTGTCTCTTGTCATCTTGCATTCCATTCTTATCATGTGTTTGTGGTGTTCTCTCACATGTTATGTTGTTGCATGTGCCATTCTCAAATTTTGCATTACCATCTCCTCCTTCCCTCTACTTCTTTCCTTATCAAGTGCTATCTTTTCCTTTCTCAATTAATGTTCATCTTCTCGCTGCAATTCTTGCTCCCTACACTAAACCTCTCTGCCAAAAATCTCCTCATTTGAAGTTGTTTTGGTCAGGTTCAAAAATGACACAAGTTTGAAATATTTCCAAACTTGTCTTATTTTTCTACCTCTAAAAATGCCCATTACAATTTATTAAAATAGTGGAGAATTCCAGGAGTTTGGGGATATTTTCCTTTTACTCCAACTCTTCTCATTTTTCCCTGTGCTTTCTTTTCTCTTCTTTTTGGTTTTAAAAAGGAAAAGAGAAAGGAAGGCAGCAGCAGCAGTGGCAGCCCAGCGAGGCCTCTCCACCTGGGCTCCGGCCTCCAAGCCGGCCCAGCCCCCTCAACCCCCGCAGCCCAGGGAGAGCGCGCCAGTCCGCTCGCTCTTTCTCTCCCTGTCTTCGCGCACCCGCATCCAGTTGCACCCCCGCTAGTTCCAGTCCACGTGGGCCTTGCCGGTCCCTTTGGCAGCAGCGATTCTGTTCACCTCACCCACCTTTTCCCTCTCCTCTACGCCGTCGCCATGGGGACCCGAGCACAGGGTAGTGAGCTCGACCCGTCGCCCTAGCCTCCTTTTATCCCTCTCCGTGTCCACCGACCCCTAGGGTTTCCCTCTTCCTCTCGCCGCCGCCGCCGGTGAGAGGACCACCAGATCGTCGCGTCAACTCCGTCCGGCGCAGCTGAGCACGCAGCGTCGTCGCCGGCGTGCTCTCCGGCCACTCCAAGCCCCGCGGTCGTGTCCATCTTCTTCCTCGTCGTCGACTTCGTCCACGGCGTCGACTCTGATGCCGGACGACAAGTTCCTCGGCGCCCTCTGCTTCCGTCTTCCTCTCGGTCAAGCCAGCGCCGAGATTGAGCTCCGCCTTGCGCCTCGGCTCGTCTCCGTCAACTCCGTCGTGCCTTTGGGTGAGCTGGGTATATCACCTCCCTCTCCCATCCGTCCCGTGTCTTGTAGGCGCCCGTGAGGCAGGTTCCGATCCGTGTTATTCTCGTGCTCGGCGTGCTCGGCATGTCTGTAGATTTGGGTTCGGGGTAGTTGGCGTGCGTGGGTGCCGCGATTCCCCGCTTCGGGCTCGTCCTTCGTGATCCGTGGTGTCCTCCAGCGCACCCATTTTGAGCGAGGCATGAGCAGCTGTAGCATTGTTGCCTCGCGGAGTCGTCGTTGCTTCTCTGTTCTTAGGTCAGGGCCTTGTAGTTTGGTCAAGTAGGTGAGTCCACGATCTTACCGACCTCCTAGCCTAGCCGAGCTGGTTTGCACCAGCAGCTCACTGCGGCGACACAGGTTCGAATCGGTAGCGCCCCTTTTATTCTGTTTTCTTTCTTTTCTTCGTTTCGTCTCCTCGGCAGCGGCAGTTAAGGGCGAGGCCCTTCTCTGTCGATCGCCGCCGCCTAGCCAGTGGTGGTGGGCGAGTCTCACCGGGAGGCCGGGTTCGATTCCCAGAGGCTGCATTTTCTTCCCCCTTTTAAAACCTGCTCGCCCTTGTCTCTATGACGGTGAGGGTCCCCTGATCGACCTCTCGGCGCCTCCTCCATATATATATTTTTTCCCTTACCCGCGTTTCCGTTTCTGTTTTGCTTCCCTTTCCGTTTTAGGCAAGTCCATTTCGGGCGTTTCCAAATCTGGAAGATGCCATTTACATTAACTTACATTTTAGGTAGGTTTTGACTTAGTGCATTTGAGATGATTTCTCTCTGTAACCTAACATATTATATATGTTTTTGGGGTGAAAAATCCCACCAACTCAGTGGTGGCATTAGTTTCTGCATTTGAGCAAGTTTATGATCATGTCTTTTGCATCATGTTGATGTGTTGTATTTCATGGGTATATTTATTGCTTTATGCTATGAGGTGGTTGCACACGAACATGGCTTTGTACATCATCTTTGGTATTGGAGGTTTCGCGCCATTCTTGTTTTGCTCGCCATTTCCAAACCGTGCATCCGTTTCGGTGATCTTTATATCGATTTCAACGAAATCATCTCGTCTTTCGATGGCATACTTGGTTTGCCAAGATGATGCCTAGTTCTTCATTTACCTTCAGGTGCACATAAGCCTTGCATATCACATCCCGCATATTCATGTCATGTTTTGCATCATGTTGATTGTGCATTGCACCGTGATTTATTGTGGTTCCTTTGTTTGTGTTGTTTCTTTGGGTAGAGTAGGAGGCGAGTGCGTGAGCGAGGAACCTGTTGAGAAGCGCTTCGAGGATCAAGCTTTCGACAACTCGAGGACATTGCGAGCAAGATGACCATACCTAAGCCTTTTCCCCGGGTTTCGCGAGCCGAGGGTCATCTTATTTTAAACCCCGGCCAATGCTCCTCGAGTGTTGGTCCAAACTAGAGCCACTTGCGGTGCCACCCTGAGGCAACTTGGGGCATCTTCGGTTGCCGTCGTAGTGTTCATCCGGATGTGCCACGAGAGCGAGATATGTGCAGCTCCTATCGGGATTTGTCGGCAATCGGCGGCTTTTTGGTCTTGTTTTATTGCTGTCGAAATGTCTTGTAGTCCGGGATTCGAGATTGATCGGGTCTTCCGGTAGAAGAATATCCTTCGTTGACCGTGAGAGCTTATAATGGGCTAAGTTGGGACACCCTGCGGGTAATATCTTTGAAAGCCGTGCCCGTGTTATGAGGCAGATGGGAATTTGTTAATGTCGGTTGTAGGAAACCGAAGTTGACCTCAAATAAATACACATCAACGCGTGTGTAACCGTGATGGTCTCTTCTCGTGAGTCCGGAAGTGAACACAGTGTTGGAGTTATGTCGGCGTAAGTAGTTCAGGATCACTTCTTGATCGCTGTTAGCTTCACGACCGTGCTTTGCTCCTCTCCTCGCTCTCTTTTGCGAAGTAGCCACCTTATATGTTAGTCGCTTGCTGCAGCTCCACTTTACTACCTTGTCCTTCCTATTAGCTTAAATAGTCTTGATCTCGCATGGTGTGAGATTGCTGAGTCCCGTGACTCACGGATACTTCAAAACAGTTGCGAGGTTCCGGCGATGCGGTCGGGTGATTCCACGAGCTCAAGTGGGAGTTCGATGAGGCGTGGTCGTTACTATGTGTCGTTTCAGATGATCGATAGTGGTGCCCAGTTGGGACGATCGGGGATCTGTGTAGCATTTGGGGTATCTTCTTTTATTTTGGTTCCGTGGTCGGACCTTGAGTGTACTCTGAATGATGGATGTTTATTTATGTCTTGTGTGAAGTGGCATTTGTAAGCCAACTATGTATCTTTCCTTAATTATTACATGGGTTGTGTGAAGATTACCTCACTTGCGACATTGCTTTCAATGCGGTTATGCCTCTAAGTCGTGCCTCGACCGTGGGAGATATAGCCGCATCGGGCGTTACAAGTTGGTATCGAGCCTTCCCGACTTAGGAGCCCCCTACTTGATTGTTTCTTGGCGTTGTTGAGTCTAGAATGGAAAATGTTTTGAGTCTTAGGATTATATATATCGAGAGTAGGATTCTTTTACTTCCCGGTCCTTCGTAGCTCTGTGAGGTCTCGACATAGAGTTTTGACTCTTCTCTTCTCAAATTTCACTAAATTTTTTTTAGGATCACGTGGGTATCTTGGAATCGTTCCGATGGTTTTGTGGCGAGAACATTGTTCTTGGTGCCTCGACATTTAGGGGTTGTGGCGGTGTCCGGGAGTTGAGCTCCGAGGTGTTGTCGTCACAATTTTATCGTTGCGATTCTGGAATACTGAGTTTTACCGACATCGAAATCTCTTTTGTGCAGTTGTTGGTGAGATAACCACGATAGCCCGATCTTGTGGCGAAAAGGGAGTATTGCCATGACTTGTATAACGGATGTTTTTGAAGGTCGGTACCACGATTTCGAGATTTCTTGGTTATGTGTTGACGGATGGATCTGTTGGATCTAGGTATTGTTAGTTTGGGTGATATATTTTGTGTCCCTGTATCCCCAACACCAGATTGCATAACCAGAAAGTTTGGGAGTTTATAGGTGGGAATTCTAGTAGCTTACGGGATATTCTTTCCGACGGATGTATGATTTGAGATTGGGGTTCAACGTCTAGTGGTCCGCCCATTCACGGTCGATTCTGATGGTCGCGAGGCGTCTTAAAGAATCCTTGGCTATGCTGATTGGGGCGTCTTGTTTGTCATTCGTGGCGTCCGCTATCGTCGTGTCCGTGTGGGCCCCACCACGAACACTTTGGGCAAAATCTCTATCATGTGTTTGTTCGGCTCATTCTAGAAGCCAATCTTTTGTTTTCAGTTGTGATATTCGATTTGTTTCTAAGGCAGATGTTGTTTCCATATCTTTATCTAAGTGGCTTCTCACCTTAATGGGCGTGTGATGATTAACTTTTGGAATTCATTCGTTCATTCTTGTTGAATGTTTATTGTGAAGACTATATGTTGCAATTTCTATCCGTTGATTCTACTTATCAATTTGTCTATCAAAGGACTAACGGATGTCACCCTCTTGAGGATGGCTCCGCCAACTCGTCGAATCCGGATCGCAATGATGGGGATCGATCAACCTCCACCTCCACCTCCACCTCCGCCTCCGGAGGCACTGGCAAGCTATCATGGCAGCCACCAATGCCAATGCTCGAGATGATTTTGCAGCTCTTGCAAGAAGCGTACTCGAGGGCAAGGCAATCAAGGCAATCAAGGAAATCAAGGTCAAGGCAACTATCAGCCACACTTTGCTACTCTCGATCGGTTCCTTGCTAATCAGCGAAGTCTTTCGGTTTACGTGTTGAGGCCCAGACGGCCGACGATTGGTTAGTGGACATCTGCAAGCACTTTGGTGTAGCAATGTCGGACACGAGGACTTTGTCAAGTTTGCATCGTTTCAACTCAAGGATCAAGCTGCTGAGTGGTACCGACAATACAAAGATTCAGAGGAGGTCGTGTCATTACAGGATGAGTTCGCCGTGATTTGAGCTCATCACATTCGAAAAGTGTTGTTGAGAGCAAGCGTGAGGAGTTCCGCAATCTCAAGCAGGGCACCATGTCTGTCTATCAATACAATATCCAGTTCGAGCTCGCTCGTTTTGCTAAGCAAGGCGTGCACGATGAAAAGAGTATGATCTATCAATTCAGAGGTGGTGCGAGAGAAGATCTGCAATTACCTCTTGTGCTTTTGAGCGAGATAAGTATGATGATTTCTACAACATGGCACTCAAGCAAGAAGCGGCCCAGCTCAAATGTGAGGCTTCTAAGAAGAGAATCGGGGATGCAGTTCAGTCCTCTTCGTCCTCTCAAGTGGCAGCTAAGCAGCAGAAGTTTTACTGCCCCTCCTCCGTTCCGTCGGCCTTACGGTGAGAAGAACTCGGTGGCCGTGGATCTTCCACCCACCCAACCCAAGCTATCAGAACAAGTCTAATTCTCAAGCTCCAAGGTCAAGTGCTCCTTACCACCGTCCGCTCTCACGAGGTCACTTGCAACAAGTGTCGCGAAGGGTCACTATCTTGAACAAGTGCTTCAACAGGCGTCTTCCGCCTCCTCCTCTGTGAAATCTTCCAGCAATGCGGTGGTCAAGCATAATCCCAAGTTTGCAAGGTCAATATGATGAATGCAGCTCAGCGGAGGAATCTTGATGTGATAATGGGTAATCTCTCGATTAATGATATTCTGCTAAAGTCTTATTTGATCTTTGGTGCATCGCTTTCTTTCATTTCGAGACCTTTTGTTGCCAAGCATGAATTTGTGACGGAAAGATTCCTATTCCGTTGAAGATTGTGTCCCGGGCAAGCAAATGACAGCTAATAATTATGTCCGGATGTTTCTATCAAGATGGGCGATTATAGATTTCTTTCTAAACCAATTGTTCTCGGTGACTCGGATATTGATCTTATTCTCGGAATGGGTGGCTTTATCGGCACAAAGCTCAGCTTGATTGTGCTGCCTGGAAATTCAATTGACTCACTCTTCTAATGATGTGATCATCTATGCCACTCGTGATGAAACCATTGGTTGTTTTCTCTCAATGAGAAGGGCGAACTGAATGCCATCTCTCAATTCGATCGTTTGTGAGTACCAAGATGTCTTTCGGAAGAGCTTCGGGTATGCCTCCTCATCGGCGATTGAGTTCGTTATCGATCTTGAGCACAGCTTGAACCCGTTGCAAGCGTCCATACAAGCTTGGACTGATGAGCTGAGGAATTGAAGAAGCAGCTCGATGAACAAGAGCGTCTGGGTTTGATCGGACGAGTTCATCTCCTTGGGGTTGTGGTGTTCTTTTGTCCGGAAGAAGGATGGCGCGGACCGACTTTGCGTCGATTACCGTCCATTGAATAAGAAGACAATCAAGAACAAGTATCCACTTCCCAACATCAATGAGCTTTTCGAGCAACTCAAAGGTGCTACTGTGTTCTCTAAGCTTGACCTTCGTATGGGGTATCATCAGATTCGCATTCGTGAACAAGATATTCCCAAGACAGCATTGAGAACAAGCTTTGGTTCTTATGAATATCTTGTCATGTCTTTCGGCCTCGTCAATGCTCCTCCAACTTTCTCTCGGATGATGAACTTCATATTCAATCCCTACACCAATGAATTCGTCTTGGTCTATCTTGATGATATTTTGGTCTTCTCCAAGAATAAGAAGGATCATGCCAAACATTTGCGATTGGTGCTAGACAAGCTCGAGAGTACCAATTCTATGCTAAGTTCTCCAAATGTGAATTTTGGCTTGATGAAGTGCTTTATCTTGGTCATATCATCTCCGCCAAGGGCATCGCTGTTAATCCAGAAGGTGTCGCAATTGTGAATTGGGAACCTCCTCGAGAATGTCAAGCAGCTCCATGATTTTCTTGGTCTTGCAAGCTATTGCGAAGATTCGTTGAGAACTTCTCCAAGATTGCAAAGCCTCTTTCCAACCTCCTCGAAGCATGTGAAGTATATCGGTCTCCGAGTGTGGCGTTGCTTTCAATACCCTCAAGAGAAACTCGTCACAGCTCTGTTACGACTCCTCTGATGAATCCAAGCCATTTGAAGTTTTACGTGATGCTTCTCTTCAAGGTCTCGGTCTGTGTTAATGCAAGAGAAGAGAGTTGTGGCTTATACCTCTCGCTTGATTGAAGCCCAACGAGAAGAACTACCCCACTCACGATCTTGAGTTGGCGGCGTTGTCCATGCATTGATAACGTGGAGACATCTCTTGTTGGGAAGGAAAGTGGACATTTTCACCGATCACAAGAGTCTCAAGTACATCTTCACTCAACCCAACCTCAACCTCGAGGCAGACTCGATGGGTGAAATGATTCAAGAGTACAACCCAAGTATTGAATATACTCAGGCAAGGCCAATGTCATTCGAGATGCTTTGAGCAGGAAAGCTTCTTTGCAACAGTCTAATCCTCAAGCCCTTTCGGCGGATCTCGTGAAGCTTTCCGAAGCTGAATCTTCAAGTTGTTCCTCAAGGCTTTCTTGCCAACCTCATAGTATCTCCTACTTTGGAAGATCAGATTCGTGAGGCTCAACTTCTGGATACCATGGTGAAGAAAGTGAAGCGTGGTATCGACAAGGGCATTTCAAGTACAAGTGCTTCCACGTTGATGACAAAGACACTCTGTTCTTTGAGGACGGATTATGGTTCCTAAGGGTGATCTGCGAAAAGTCATTATGAGCGAGGCTCACAATTCGCTTCTATCCATTCATCACGGAGTATGCGAAGATGTACCATGACCTCAAGCAGTCATATTGGTGGACTCGAATGAAGCGCGAAATTGCTCAATTCGTGAATGAGTGTGATGTCTGCAGAAGAGTGAAAGCGAACACCAAAGACCAGCTGGTCTCCTCCAACCTCTTGCTATTCCTGAATGGAAGTTTGATCATATTGAAATGGACTTCGTGGACTGGCTTTCCAAAGTCCAAGCGTGGAAATGATGCTATCTTTGTTGTCATTGACAAGCTTACTAAAGTGGCTCATTTTCTTCCTATCAAAGAATCCATCACAGCAGCTCGGTTGGCGAGCTATACACCTCGAGATTGTCTCCTTGCGGCATTCCACAAGTGATCTCTTGGACCGTGGCAGCATCTTTACCTCCAAGTTTTGGGATTCTTTTGAGAAGGCCATGGGCACCAACATTCGTTTCAGCACAGCTTTCCATCCTCAAACAAGTGGCCAAGTCGGCGAGTAAATCAAATCCTTGAAGATATGCTTAGGGCTTGTGTCATTTCTTCGGTATGAAGTGGGAAGATTGTCTTCCATATGCGAGTTCTCCTACAACAACAGCTTCCAAGCGAGTTCGGGCAAGGCCCCATTGAAATTCTCTATGGCGAAAGTGCCGTACTCCTCTCAATTAGTGCGAGGCGGTGAGCGCCAACTTCTTGGCAATGACTTGATCACGAAGCGGAAGAAATGTGCCAAGTCATTCGTGAGAATCTCAAAGCAGCATAATCGCGTCGGAAGAGCTATTATGATGATAAGCACCGTGATGTGGCTTTTGAAATCGGAGACCATGTCTACCTCCGCGTCTCTCAATGAAAGGCACTCGCCGCCCGGTATCAAAGGGAAGCTTGCCCCTAGATCGTGGGTCCTTTCAAGATCATTGGGAAAAGAAGCGATCTAGCCTATCAACGAGCTTCCATCCAACTTTGCAAATGTGCACGATGTGTTTCACGTGTCACAACCCGCAAGTGCTTCAAGACTCTGAGCGCACTATCAACTTCAAGAGATTGACCTTCAAGAAGATCTCTCTTATCATGAGCACCCGTTGCTATTCTTGAAGAAACCGGCGCAAGACTGCAACAAGTCAATCAAATTCCTGAAAGTGAAGTGGTCACACCATTCCGACCGAGAAGCTACACGGGGCGCGAGGATCACCTCCGTTCGAATATCCGGAGTTCTTTCAGTCCTAGATCTGGGGCGAGATCCTCTTGTAGTGGTGGAGTGTTGTAACACCACGGATGTAAACTTCCCTTTTGGGCAATATATCAATTTGACCTCATCCAATTCTTGTGGGTTTTGTCATGCTTGGCCTCATCTTGTTTGGTTATGTGGGTTTCTCTTTTCTTTGTTTTGCTCTTTTACCATATTGCATTTGTGTCTCTTGTCATCTTGCATTCCATTCTTATCATGTGTTTGTGGTGTTCTCTCACATGTTATGTTGTTGCATGTGCCATTCTCAAATTTTGCATTACCATCTCCTCCTTCCCTCTACTTCTTTCCTTATCAAGTGCTATCTTTTCCTTTCTCAATTAATGTTCATCTTCTCCCTGCAATTCTTGCTCCCTACACTAAACCTCTCTGCCAAAAATCTCCTCATTTGAAGTTGTTTTGGTCAGGTTCAAAAATGACACAAGTTTGAAATATTTCCAAACTTGTCTTATTTTTCTACCTCTAAAATGCCCATTACAATTTATTAAAATAGTGGAGAATTCCAGGAGTTTGGGGATATTTTCCTTTACTCCAACTCTTCTCATTTTTCCCTATGCTTTCTTTTCTCTTCTTTTGGTTTTAAAAGGAAAAAGAAAGGAAGGCAGCAGCAGTGATGGCAGCCAGTGAGGCCTCTCCACAGGCTCGGCCTCCAAGCCGCCCAGCCCCCTCAACCCCCGCAGCCCAGGGAGAGCGCGCCAGCCCGCTCGCTCTTTCTCTCCCTGTCTTCGCGCACCCGCATCCAGTTGCACCCCCGCTAGTTCCAGTCCACGTGGGCCGCGCCCGGTCCCTTTGGCAGCGGCAGATTCATTCACCTCACCCACCTTTTCCCTCTCCTCTCGCCGTCGCCATGGGGACCCCGAGCACGAGGGCGTGAGCTCGACCCGTCGCCCTAGCCTCCTTTTATCCCTCTCCGTGTCCACACGACCCCTAGGGTTTCCCTCTTCCTCGCCGCCGCCGCCGGTGAGAGGACCACCAGATTCGTCGCGTCAACTCCGTCCCGAGCGCAGCTGAGAGCACGCGTCGTCGCCGGCGTGCTCTCCGGCCACTCCAAGCCCCGCAGGTCGTGTCCATCTTCTTCCTCGTCGTCGACTTCGTCCACGACGTCGACTACGGTGCCCGGACGACAAGTTCCTCGACGCCCCTGCTTCCGTCTTCCTCTCGGTCAGGCCCGCGCCGAGATTCAGAGATCCACTTCGTCGCCTCCGGCTCGTCTCCGTCAACTCCGTCGTGCCTTTGGGTGAGCTGGGTATATCACCTCCCTCTCCCATCCGTCCCGTGTCTTGTAGGCGCCCGTAGGGCAGGTTCCGATCCGTGTTATTCTCGTGCTCGGCGTGCTCCGGCATGTCTGTAGATTTGGGTTCAGGGTAGTTGGCCGTGCGTGGGTGCCGCGATTCCCCGCTCGGGCTCGTCCCTTCGTGATCCCGTGGTGTCCTCCCGCGCGCACCCATTTTGAACGAGGCCGCAGAGCCGCTGTAGCCGCTGTTGCCTCGCCGGAGTCGTCGTTGCTTCTCTGTTCTTAGGTCAGGGCCTTGTAGTTTGGTCAAGTAGGTCAGAGTCCCTGATCTTACCGACCTCCTAGCCTAGCCGAGCTGGTTTGCACCCAGCATCTGCGGCGACACTGGTTCGAATCGGTAGCGCCCTTTTATTCTGTTTTCTTTCTTTTCTTCGTTTCGTCTCTTCAGCAGCAGCAGCAGTTAAGGGGCCGAGGCCCTTCTCTGTCAGTCGCCGCCGCCTAGCCCAGTGGTAGCTGGGGCAGAGTCTCACCGGGGAGGCCCGGGTTCGATTCCCCCCGAGGCTGCATTTTCTTCCCCCCTTTTTAAAACCTGCTCGCCTTGTCTCTCTGTGGTGAGGGTCCCCTGATCAGCCTCTCAGCGCCTCCTCCATATATATATATTTTTTTCCCTTACCCCGCGTTTCCGTTTCTGTTTTGCTTCCCTTTCCGTTTTAGGCAAGTCCATTTCTGGACGTTTCCAAATCTGGAAGATGCCATTTCTGTTAACTTACATTTTAGGCAGGTTTTGACTTAGTGCATTTGAGATGATTTCTCTACTGTAACCCTAACATATTATATATGTTTTTGGGGTAGAAAAATCCCACCAACTCAGTGGTGGCATTAGTTTCTGCATTTGAGCAAGTTTATGATCATGTCTTTTGCATCATGTTGATGTGTTGTCTTTCATGGGTATATTTATTGCTTTATGCTATGAGGTAGTTTGCACGAACATGGCTTTGTACATCATCTTTGGTATTGGAGGTTTCGCGCCATTCTTGTTTTGCTCGCCATTTCCAAACCGTGCATCCGTTTCGGTGATCTTTATATCGATTTCAACGAAATCATCTCATCTTTCGATGGCATACTTGGTTTGCCAAGATGATGCCTGGTTCTTCATTTACCTTCCGGAGTGCACATAAGCCTTGCATATCACATCCGCATATCATGTCATGTTTTGCATCATGTTGATTGTGCATTGCACCGTGATTTATTGTGGTTCCTTTGTTTGTGTTGTTGCTTTGGGTAGAGCCGGAGGCGAAATGCGTGAGCGAGGAACCTGTTGAGAACGCTTTCGAGGATCAAGCTTTCGACAACTCGAGAACATTGCGAGCAAGATGACCATACCCTCGAAATCACTTCTATCTTTGCTATGCTAGTTGCTCGCTCTTTTGCTATGCCTATGCTGCGATGCCTACCACTTGCTATATCATGCCACCCATATTGCCATGTCAGCCCCTAACCATCCTTTCCTAGCAAACCGTTGATTGGCTATGTTACCGCTTTGCTCAGCCCTCTTATAGCGTTGCTAGTTGCGGTGAAGATGAAGTTTGTTCCTTGTTGGAACATGGAGATGTTGTTCCTTGTTGGAACATGTTTACTTGTTGGGGATATCACAATATATATATCTGCTATTTTAATACATCTATATACTTGGTAAAGGGTGGAAGGCTCGGCCTTATGCAGTGTTTTGTTCCTCTTGCCACCTAGTTTCCGTCATACGGTGTTATGTTCCTTGATTTTGCGTTCCTTACGGTTGGGTGATTTATGGGACCCCTTGACAGTTCGCTTTGAATAAGACTCGTCCGCAAGGCCCAACATTGGTTTTACCATTTGCCACCTAAGCCTTTTCCCCGGGTTTTCGCGAGCCCGAGGGTCATCTTATTTTAAACCCCGGGCCAATGCTCCTCTGAGTGTTGGTCCAAACTAAACCACTTGCGGTGCCACCACGAGGCAACTTGGGGCATCTTCGGTTGCCGTCGTAGTGTTCATCCGGATGTGCCACGAGAACGAGATATGTGCAGCTCCTATCGGGATTTGTCGGCACAATCAGGCGGCTTTGCTGGTCTTGTTTTATTCTGTCGAAATGTCTTGTAGTCCGGGATTCGAGATTGATCGGGTCTTCGGTAGAAGAATATCCTTCGTTGACCGTGAGAGCTTATAATGGGCTAAGTTGGGACACCCTGCGGGTAATATCTTTCGAAAGCCGTGCCCGCGGTTATGAGGCAGATGGGAATTTGTTAATGTCGGTTGTAGAAAACCGAAGTTGACCTCAAATAAAATACACATCAACGCGTGTGTAACCGTGATGGTCTCTTCTCGGCGGAGTCAGGGAAGTGAACACGAGTGTTGGAGTTATGTCGGCGTAAGTAGTTCAGGATCACTTCTTGATCGCTACTAGCTTCACGACCGTGCTTTGCTCCTCTCCTCGCTCTCTTTTGCGAAGTAGCCACCATATATGCTAGTCGCTTGCTGCAGCTCCACTTTACTACCTTGTCCTTCCTATTAGCTTAAATAGTCTTGATCTCGCGGGTGTGAGATTGCTGAGTCCCGTGACTCACGGATACTTCAAAACAGTTGCGAGTTCCGCGATGCGGTCAGGTGATTCCACCGAGCTCAAGTGGGAGTTCGACGAGGCGTGGTCGTTACTATGTGTCGTTTCAGATGATTAGTAGTGGTGCCCAGTTGGGACGATCGGGGATCTGTGTAGCATTTGGGGTATCTTCTTTTATTTTGGTTCCGTAGTCGGACCTTGAGTGTACTCGAATGATGGATGTTTATTTATGTCTTTGTGTGAAGTGGCATTGTAAGCCAACTATGTATCTTTCCTTAATTATTACATGGGTTGTGTGAAGATTACCTCACTTGCGACATTGCTTTCAATGCGGTTATGCCTCTAAGTCGTGCCTCGACACGTGGGAGATATAGCCGCATCGGAGGCGATACACGGCGGAGGAGCAGGCGAGCTGAAGCTGAGCGAGCAGAGCCTGCAGGCGCCTCCCCACCACCTTTAGGTAGCTTGCCGCGGGAGGAGCCCAGCTCCACCAGAAGGCGCCTCCGCAAGACCGGGGAAGTGGCGGGCGGCGGGCAGACCCAACAGCCCGTCGCGCCCGCGCGACGCAGCTCCTCCCAGCGGACAAGCCTTGTTGCAGCGAGGCGCCTCACGTCGCCACAACAAGGGCTCTGCACCGCCAAGTGTCAGGAGCCTACTCTTCCAGCTCGTCGCCTTTGGAGGCGGACGAATTCGACTTCTCGGCGCTCAGCTCCGAGGAAGAAGAAGAAGTAAGATCTTGTCGCTGTTACTTGTAATTCTTCAATTTGCTGCTTTGTCTTGTGTCGACTTGTTTCATTCTGAACTCTTTCCTTTTCAGGGCGCTGGCGGAAGGCTTGAAGAGAGCCAAGACCGGGTGGTCGTCATAGAAGGCGATCCCCTGGCAGCCTTGAGGCGCATCTGAGACCCCCTTGCGGACCGGCAACCCTTCCTCAAAGCAGCCACCAGCTGGCCCCAGCGTAAGTATATGACTTATTTCTTACGGTTAGCCATGCATGGGTGCTCCTTCTTTGCTGATATCGACTTGTTGATTTGTGTAGGAAGCGAGGCGGCCCTTGGTGAGTGTCTGAGGTCGTTCGACATGCCATCTGCTTCAACTCGCCGCCAAGGAAGATCCTCCGGCAAGGAGTGCCCTCCGGCAAGGAGGCTTCTCCGGCAAGGGCGGCTCTCCGGCAAGGATGGCTCCATCGACCCTCCGGTGGCTTGAGGCTACCGCTGCAGATCCCATCGTGGGTAAGCCTCTTGCCTATAAGCTGCCCTTGTGGTTTTCTTCTTCAATTCTTCTTTTGGATATTTTGCTTGACTTTTCTTTCTTTTCTTTGTTGTCGAGATCCATCCGCCGCTTGAGCCGATGGAGACTGAGGTCGCCCGACGAGGAGGATCTTGTGGCAACATTGGCCACGCCCGCCGTCGCCGAGGAGGACCTGGCGCCAGACGAGCCTGCCGTAGAAGAGGCCGCCAAGGCTGGCCTTGAAGCTTGGCGAGGGTCAGCGATCGTCTTGGCGACCACGAGGCCGCGGAAGCGGCAGGCGCTACACCGACCGCCGATCCCTCCACCGCTGCCCTGGCGCCCGAGCTCGAGGAGCCCAGCCGGCGCCTACTTGAAGGCGGCGGCAGGGTCTTCATCAAGCTCCCAGGCGTCGAGCTCGGGGCACGGTCGAGGAGAAACCTTGACGAAGAGCTGCTCGCCTCCAGCTGGGCTGTCGTTGGTCGGCCAGCCAAGCAGCGGCAGCGCAGTCGAGGAGGAACAGCTCTTGAAGAAGCTCTGTCGCTCTACGCGCCGACAAGCCAAGTTGGAGTCGGGAAGCACTTGTCGCGGCGGGGCGGACATCGAGAAGCGCGCCGAAGAGCTCGGGCGCCAACCAAGCTCTCTGAGCGTGGCGGAAGGCGGGGCGACTTGCCGAAGAGTGCACAACCTTCATTACGGAGAAGGCTGAGGTCGAGGCAGCAGCGACTTGCGGCCGAGAAGCTGTCTGCGCAAGAAAGGCGGCTGGGCGCGGAAGATCAACCTTGACAGCTATGAGGAAGAGCTTGCAGCGAGCAATCAATTGGCGGAGCTCTCAAGGAAGCAAGGGCGCTGCCGCGGCTGCAGAGGCCGCCAAGGAGTTGGAGGCGAAGGTGGCGCAATTGGAGGCCAACCTTGGAGAAGGCGGCGAGGAGCTTCGCTTGCGCTGAAGCTGGCCTTGAAGGGCGCCTACACTCTTGGCGAGTTGCAGGGTCGTCTCGCTGAGAGGATCAAAGTGCTCGATGCCGCCAAGGACTCAAGGCAGATCTTGAGCTGAAGCTGACCACCTTGATGGAGGCATTTGGGCGGCGCCAAGGAGGCGGGAAGCGGGTCTATTGAAGAAGATCAAGGCCAGCGAGGAGCTCTTTGGCGAATGCCACGACCGCCCATAACACCTTGAGAGAGAGCGTGATGCCTTTGGACCGAGGGTTTTGTAAATACAGCCGCCGCCATCGACAAGGAGCTGATGGAGCTGGGGATGGTGGATCTCGGATACTCCGCCGCGAGCATCTCAACCCAGCGCCAAGCTCAGCCTGTTCATCAAGGCGTGGTGGCGGCTCTCCAGTGACTCGGGAAGAGATCCCAAAGCAGCTGGCCGGCGAGTCGCGCCAAATCTGTGTAGGGGCTCTTGAAGGTCTTGATGAAGGTGACCTTCCATAATCAGGCGTTAACCGTAGCGTCCTCAAGTCCTTGCCGCCCACTGGCGGCGTTGAAGCGCTCAAGGCCCTTATCGCACCATTGTGGACAGGGTGGCGGGGTCAAGAGGGTCGATGGCGACCGCGTGAACTAGGCCGCCCGTTTTACCTTTCCTTGTCGCTGCTGATCATGTTTAGGGAACAATCTATTAGATCTGCGACAAGTTATTTTGTAATATAACTCTATCCTAGGCAATGATTGCAATGTTATTTCCTTTACTTGATTCCTTCCTTTGTATGTTTGTGCCCTCGCTTTTAGGGAACTTGTCGGCGCGGGCACCTTTTGCATGGGCTGAGTCTTGAGCGTCGGCAGCCTTCTTTGGCGGTGCCGCCTCCGACAAACAACCTTGTCGCAATTAGTTGCAGCTCACTTAAGTTGTTGAGCGGACTCGAAACAAAGTAAGGGTGCGACTAGCTACGAGTTGGTTCCTCCGCGCACAGGTTTTTCATACAAAGCACGGTCGTTCAAGGAAGATAACTTAAAAATTTAAAACAGGCTGCTCAAGCTTTGGCAACTTAGCTTTTTTGTCGTTTGCTTCCCGGTAAGGCAAAATTTCTTCGAGCTACGCTTGGTCCACAACATTATCTTCTTCTCCTTCCCCCATGACAAACTTGTGGGCGAGGGAACCTTCTCTTCTTTGAGAATGAGAAAGAAGAGAACATAAAGATATGGAGCCCCGCGGCTCGTTATTGCTTACCGAAATAGGTGCTGCACAAAGTGTCAGATAATACATGCAAAGTAAAAAGAAAAATGCACGAAATTGACAAGATCTGCGGAGCACATGAGCTTTACTAATGCATGGGGTCTGCGCCCGGCTTTGTACAAAGGATTACATGCAACATGGGCAAGAATTGTACAAAAGGTGGTTGCCGGAACAGGTTCCGGCAACCGCGCCCTATGGGTAAAACTTACGAAGATGTTCAATATTCCATGAGTTGCTCACCGAAATGCCATCTTCGGTCTCAAGGCGGATAGCGCCAGGCCTAGTGACTCGTCTCACCCGATAAGGGCCTTCCCACTTCGGCGTCAACTTGTTGGAATTCTTGGCGGACTGAACGCGCCGAAGAACAACGTTGCCTTCCTCGAGACTTCTGGCACTAACTTTGCGGCTATGGTAGTGACGCAAAGCTTGCTGATAACGAGCAGCTCATACAGCGGCCTGAAGACGGTCCTCCTCAAGGAGCAGCGCGTCATCTTGTCGCAGCTGCTCTTGCTCGAGCTCATCATAAGAGAGCACTCGAGGTGACCCGTATACGAGTTCCGTGGGGAGAACTGCCTCTGCTCCATAGACTAGGCGAAAGGTGTACGGCGGTGGCTCGATTTGGCGTCGTCCTGATCGACCAAAGAACCACCGGCAGCTCCTCAATCCATTTTCTTCCGCACTTATGCAGCCTGTCGAAAGTTCTGGTCTTGAGTCCTCGCAGCACTTCAGCGTTTGCCCTCTCCGGTTGACCGTTGCTTCTCGGATGAGCAACAGAAGCGAAGCAGACCTTGGCGCCAAGATCTTGGACGTACTGCATGAAGGTGCGGCTCGTGAATTGTGTGCCGTTGTCGGTAATGATCCTGTTAGGAATCCCAAAACGGCAAACAATTGACCTGAAGAACTTGACTGCTCACTGTGATGTTACCTTCCTCACTGCTTCCACTTCCGGCCACTTTGTGAACTTGTCGATTGCAACGTACAAGTACTCAAAGCCCCGACTTCTTTCGGGGAAGGGGCGAGATGTCGAGCCCCGGACCGAAAATGCCGGGATAAAGGGATCGTCGGAGAGCTTGAGCTGGCTGGTGTATCTGCTTGGAATGGGCCAGCACGCTTCACACTTGCTTACTTGTGCGGTTGCATCACGGAGGCTGTCGCCAGAAGAATCCTTGCGGAAAGCTTTGCGGCAAGTGCTCTTCGCCAATGTGGTGACCACATATGCCTCCATGTATCTCTGCCAACAGCTTACATCCATCTTCCCGATGAATACACTTCAATTTCACACCGTTGAGTCTTCTTACATGCAGGGCGTTGTCGACAAACTGGTACATACTTGACTGCGGGCTACTCTTTCCGCTTCTTCTTGCTCTTGGGAAGTTCTCTGTCTAAAGGAAATGGGCGATCTCTGTGCCCATGTTGGAGCTTGCGGCTCGACAACAAGGACTAAAGGCACATCTGCTGCTGCTGGGAACATCGGCTTCTCGGCAAGAACTGCGGCTCGGCGGAGCTCGATGATCCCGGCAAGCTTGCGGAGCAAAACTTGTCGGGGCGTGCGCTTCAGCGAAACAAACCCTTAGGCTTGTCGGGCGGACTGCTCCTCAGCAATATCTGCGTTGATTTTGGGTACCTTCTTGGCGGCGGCTTCAGGGAGCTCTGCCGGAAAGTAGTCACCAGAAACCAACTTTCTCTTCTTGTTCTGTCTAGTTGATGGCGTTACAGTCGGTTGAGTCAGCTTGAGCACGAAAATCCATGGTTCCACAGGTAACTTAAGTGCGGCGCACTTCGACAGGCCATCAGCAATGTCATTCTGAGCTCTTGGAACATGTTCCATTTGCAGGCCGTCAAAGTGCTCTTCTAGCTTCCTCACTTCATCAACATAAGCTTCCATCAACGGACTATGATAATCCTTGTTCACTTAGCGGACGACAAGCTGTGAATCACCCCTGACAACGAGCTTCTTAATCCCAAGGTCCGCTGCGATCCTGAGACCGGCAAGCAAACCTTCATACTCTGCAGTATTGTTTGTTGCTTGCTCCTTGGGAAAGTGCATCTGGACCACGTACTTGAGGTGCTCTCCGGTGGGTGCGACAAGCAGCACGCCGGCACGGCCTGCTGCAGCGAAGGCACCGTCAAAGTACATCAGCCACTCTTTGCTTGCTTCCTTGGCGGGGATGCTCGTTTGCAGGATTTCTTCATCTTGTGTTGGCGTCCATTCTGCTATGAACTCCGCCAATGCTCTGCTTTGCATAGTTGAAGTGCTCTCAAACTTGAGGCCAAAGCTTGGCAGTTCGGTGCCCTCGACAATCCTGCACTGTTGCTTACGGATTTTGCAGTATCCTCTTGTTGGAAGCGAGTGGCATTGTGATCTCATGTGCTTGGAAGTAATGGCGCAGCTTTCTTGAGGCCATGAGGAGGCGAAAATCAACTTCTACACACAGTACCTCGACCTAGCCCCTGCGAAGGGGCAGCGAAAGTAAACTGGGCGCTGCACCATCCTTTTATGCATTTTCTCATGCTCTGTGCAGATCCATCCTTATCGGGACGAGCTTGTCGGTGAAGCCCCACAGCTTGTCATTTGGATGCATCCGCCATGGTTGCCAGCTCATCATCCGTCTCCTCTCCGCTACTAACGCAGCACTAACCACTTGATTGGTTGCTGCTAAATATAGCAACAACTTCTCTTGTGGTTTAGGTGCGACAAATCTTGGAGTGGAGGAAAGGTATCTCTTCAAGTCCTGGCGCAGCCTCCGCTTCGAGTCCATTTCATTGGACCTGCCTTTTTCAAAATTTTGAAAAATGGCGAGGCCTTCAGCAGGCCTAGAGATAAACCTCTTGAGCAACAGCATAACCGGCAAGTCTTCGTACATCCTTGACGCGCTTGGGTGCTTCAATCTGCTCAATGGCCTTGATCTTGTCGGGATTGGCTTCTATTCCCCTCTGAGACACGAAGAACCCGAGAAGCTTGCCGGAGGGAACTCCAAACACGCACTTCTCGGGATTGAGCTTGAGGTTGATCTTGCGCAGATTTGCAAAGCTTTCATCCAGATCTTGAATCAGAGTTGCCCTGTCCTTGCTTTTGACCACTATGTCATCCATGTAGGCTTCCACATTTCTGTGTATTTGCGGCTCAAAAGCGTGATGGACTACTCTTGCAAATGTTGAACCGGCATTCTTTAATGCGAAAGGCATCCGTACAAAACAGTATGTGCCACATGGGGTGATGAATGCGGTTTTCTCCTCATCCTCTTCTGCCATGAAGATCTGATGGTATCATGAGTATGCATCAAGAAATGAAAGCAAATCACATCCAGCCGTGGAGTCAACAATCTGGTCGATACGTGGCAAGGGAAATGGGTCTTTGGGACAAGCTTTATTAACATCTGTGAAGTCGATACAAAGTCTCCATTTCCCATTTGCCTTGCGTACAACTACAGGATTGGCCAACCACGTAGGATGGAGCAACCCTCTGACAAGGCCTGCTGCTTCCAATTTCTTGATCTCTTCTACTATGAATTCTTGGCGCTCCACTGCCTGTTTCTTGACTTTACGCTTGGCCAGATTCGCGCATGAGGACATACTGGCGAGATGGTGCTCAATTACTTTCCGAGAACACGGGATGTCGGGCGGTTGCCATACAAACCGTCGGCGTTAGCCCATGAGGAAAGCAATGGCGTGCTTTCCTATTTAGGGTCAAGCGTGGGCGATGGTGAAGGTACCACGGTGCCGTCCTCCTGGCGGACACCTTCTTAGTCTCTGGAGCCGCCATCGTCTTCTTACACTTGCGGTGGAGCTCGATGGCGTGTCCTCGGCGATAGCGCAGCACTCAGGAGAGTGCGCTTGCGGACTAGGTCTTCTTCTTCCCCAAGAACTTCGGTGGCAAGTGACTTGTTATCTACCAGCGGCTGTTGCTTCGGTAGATCTTGTCGGCGCAGATGAGAGCATCCTTCTTGTCGCCGAGGGCGGAGATGGCGCTTATCGGGCCTGGCATCTTGAGTAAGTTGTATGCATAATGAGAGGCTGCCATGAACTTGGCGAGTCTTTGGAATGACCAAGTATTCCATTATAAAGCAGCGGGAAATCAACAACGTCGAGCGTGACCCTCTCGATCCACGAAGTTTAGTTCGCTGCCAAACGTTACAGGCAACGTGGTCTTCCCCTTCGGCTTGCTCCTTCTCGGATTGATTCCTTGGAATGTGCCAGTCTCTTCGAGCTCGCTCTCAGGGATCTGAAGCTTGGAGCCTGCGGGACGAGATCAGGTTTAAGCGGCCCGCCGTCAACTAGCATCTTGGTGACCTTGAGGTTGCGGATAGTTGGTGAGACCAACATCGGCAAGCACCCGACCGCGATTATCGCGATCAGGCTGGTCCTCGATATCAAAGATGATAGGCGTCTTGGACCATTCAGAGGCTTGCGTGCCTCTACGGATGGTTCTGCTGCATTAACCTCCGCATCCATTGCTTGAGTTGGCGGTGTGAGTATGCGAGAAGAAGCACCGCCGTCAGCGAAGGACCTCCGTGGCTTTACGAAACTCCTGCTCGTCGGCCTCGCCGTCTTCCATATCTTCATCGTCGCCGTCGTCTTCATCCTTGTCTCGGCGCGGGGAGGTCTGTCTCCTTGCCGCTGCTTGGCCTTACTGCTGGCGTCCTCCCGGCGGGTCGCTTCTTGCTAACTCCCCAGCACCTTCCTGGGCCTTCTCCTTGTCGCGCCGCTCGTACTCAGCCTTACGCTGTTTAACAAGCTGCTCGACCTTCTTGCAGCTCTGGAGGTCATGGCCCTTAGTGCGGTGGATCTTGCGATCTTGCTTGTTGGAGTTGTCACCTTGTCGGCGGCCACTCTGACTGGCGATTGGCGCCCATGACAACCTCCTTGCGGAGCTGCCAACCTTAACTTTCTTGGCGTCGCCTCCGTTGCGGACTGCTTTCGACAACTATGCGTCCTTGCCTTTCTTCTTTTGTTATTCCGTCGCGGCTCTTCCTTGCGGGGCAATCTCTTCACTATCGAGATCCTGCTTACGCATTCTCTCGAGAGTCTCCTTCCTTCCTCGGTAGCGTGCACACTTGTCGGCCAAGGCATACAGCTCGCGGCGTCCTTGACTTTGCACGCCGCCATCTCTTCCCTCATCCTGCGGTTCCACACATTTTGATGAAGCAGCTGATCACTGTGGCGGGGTGGACATACGGGATGTTGTAGTGCACGGCTGAATCTCTGGATGAACTTTTGCGAGGACTCTCCTTCCTTACAGGCGGCGGATGAAGGTCGCTTTCTTGGCCATGAGGCTTGTGGCGCTGTGAAAGCGCCGACAAACTGATGGCATAGATCTGCCAAGAGGATATGGAGCTGTCCGGCAAGTGCATGAGCCAAGATCGACATTGGGCTTGAGCACCGGTAGGAAGTACTTGGCGAGGATTTTGTCGTCTCGCCCCGGCTGCTTGCACCGCAATGGTGTGAATCTTTGAGGAACTCCGGCCGGGTGCGTCCTGCCATCGTACTTCTACATGCGTCGGCAGAAATTTTTCTTGTCGGACCTTTGGACTTCCGCAGCTCACGAGTGAGCGTGGGGCAACCTACCGCATCTGACAAGTCACTGGTTCCCCTGGCGCTTGCATGTCGACGGCGGGCCCGGTAGCGCTGGTCAGATTGAGCGTCGCGCTTCTCTTGACGCTCGATGCGAGTTCGGCGTCTTCTTCTTACCGTTCTGAAGAACTTGGCGCTGGTCGCGGCGAGCTCGTGGATCCGGCGATGCGGTGGAGTCGCTTTGAGGTGGATCCGGCGAATTGGCGATCTTAGCCGCCGGGGTGGAGAGTGCATGGTGGTTGCACCCCGCGGTCTCGTCGCCACCGGCTCGTGCCTTGTCGCCTTGCGCGGCTGCAATGTGCTTGGTTGCAGCGAGTGTCGCCGTTAGCAAAGCCGATGAGACTCGGATGGTGGCCCTCCATTTGTCGGCCTTATGCGCGTTGGAGGGTAGTCCGAGGCGATTGAGCTCGCGCCAAAGCTTACGCTTGAGTGGTGGGCGGCAATGGGGAGCAGTGCGAGGCGGGATATGCCGGACTTCTAAATACATTAGAAGGAAGCAGTATCCCGTCGGCGATCGTGCCCGCTTCGCACCAACTTGTTGGCGTCTGAGCTGCTCTTGGCATCTCTGGATCCACCGGCTCGATCTTGGCCCAGCGAGCGTATGGCGCTGCGAGCACCATAGCATTGTCGGTCTCGCGCCTCTGAGATGGGCCTTGATGCGTATCCGGACGCCGAGGTCTGCGCCGCCTTGTCCTTGGACTTGGCAGCGTCGTGGGCTCCCTCGACGACGCCCGTTCCTCCACCAGCTTCTTCCCCACCACTCGTCAGCTCTGGTGGTGGTGGGTTTGACGCGGACGGCTCTGCTGCCGTCGAAGCCATCTTCTTCGGTGGCATGTTGATGAAGATGATGAAGATGTTGCTCGTGTGAACGCCGGATCAGGTTCACACAGCCTTGACGCACCCCCTACCTGGAGCGCCAAAGATGTCGGGGAGGCTGATCGTACCCACGAACACCTATGGGGGCCGGTGGACCGGACCCCTTTCGGTTCGGTGGGGGGCAGAGATTGCACGAATAGCAGATCGAGGCGATACACACGAGCAGTTTACCCAGCTTCGGAGCTCTCCGGAGAGATAATACTCCTCTGCTGCTTATGCGATTGTATTGTGTTCTTGCTAGGGAGCAATGAGAGCTACAAAACCTAGCTTTGAGTGTCTCGGTTTGAATGAGTCGAACCAGAACTGGGCGAACCCTTTCTCGTTGCGCATGGGCCTCCTTTTATACGCTCGAGGGTGCGCAACAGGTGTAGCGTGAAGCGAGGGCAAAAATGAGAAAATGAGTTGCGGTTGGTGCAACTACTTTGTCTGATGTACTCTACCTAACTCGGCGGCAAGGGACAAAAGCATTAAATGCCCATCCATGTAAAGCAAAGCGATTACAGCGAGGGACGCCCGAAGCGCCACCGTTCGCCATGATGGCAGTCTTGTCGGCGCCGCTTATCGCTGCTCTTCGCTGGCTGCACAGCCCTTGACCTGTGGCGCTGGAATGGTCCGTGGCGACACGTTGGTGGATGAGCTGGGCGGAGATGAAGAGGTTACTGCCGCGGCAAGCGCCTTGCCGCGGTTGAATCCTTGTCGTGCTCGGAAGCTTGTCGCTCACCGAGCCTCCCCGGCAAGCTCCTCTTGCCGGGGTCTTGTCTTCTGCGTGCCTTGAGTGGCCTTCCCGACAAGCTCCTCTTGCCGGGGCCTTGTCTCCTTGACTTGAATACTTTGTTCTTGAATGGCTCCAAAGGAACCGCGGAGGATCTTGGCGGTCACTAGGCAAGCCTGGCCGCGGGGTGCTGCAACTACCCGTGCACGAGTTCGAGATACTAGGGTACCCCTACTCTAGTACACCGACAAAAAAACACTCACGCTCGGTCTCGTTAGCAGCTAGTGTGTACTGTAGCACTCAGCGCTCCCGAGCAAGAAATCAATACGCTCAGACATGCAGCAGTAGGAGTGTTATCTCTCCGGAGAGCTCCGAGGCTGGGTAAACTTCTCGTGTGCTTCGCCTCGATCCGCTCTTCGTGCGATCTCCGCCCCCCGCCGAACCGAAAGGGGCTCGGTCCGCCGGTCCCATAGGTGTTCGTGGATCAGTTTCCCCGACATCTTTGGCGCGCCCGGTAGAGGCGTCGAGGTGTGTGAACCTGATCCGGCGTTCACGAGCAAGATCTTCATCTTCTTCATCGACATGCCACCGAAGAAGAAGGCTTGGCGACAGCTGTTCCGTCACGTCGATCCCACCACCACGAACAAGCGGCTGGTGGGGTGAGCGCCAGCGGAAAAACGAGCATCGGCGAGGCCACGGTGCTGCCAGGTCAAGGACAAGGTTATGCAGACCTCGGCGTCCGTACATGCACGCGCCCATCTCGGGAGCGCGAGGACCGACAGCGTCATGGTATTCGCGATGCCATCGTTCGTTGGGCCAAGATCGAGCTGGTGGATCTCGGGGTGCTCAAGACCAACATGCTGCGCCAACATGCTGGCACGGCGAGACACGGTCGCTGGATGGGATCTGCTCCTTCTAACATAGTTAGAAGTCGAGCATATCCGCTCCTCGCGCCGTTCGCCCACTGCCGCCCACCACTCGGCGAAGCTTTGGCGCGAGCTCAAGCTGCTCTGGATTACCCTCAGCGGCGGACAAGATCGATGAATGGAGGCCACCATTCATAGTCTCATCGGCCGCCAGCGGCGACACTCCGTGGCAGCCAGTACATCGCTGCAGCGGTAGGACTGCCGAGCGCGAGGCGATGGCGGCAGCGGTGGGGTGCAACCACCATGCACTCTCCACCCGAAGGCCAAGATCGCCGACTCGCCGGATCCACCTCGGCAGCGGCTCCACCGCATCATCAGATCCACGAGCTCGTCGCGATCAGCGCCAAGTTCTTCACGACGACAGCAAGAAGGCGCTCGAACTTCGCATCAGCGCCGAAAGCGGCGTCAATCGGACCAACCGCTGGGCCCTCTGTCGACATGCATGCACCGGGGAACAGGCGACTTGCGTCAGCGGTAGGTTGCCCTGCGTTCACTCGTGAGCTGCGGCAAGTCGATGGCCGCGCGAAGAATTTCAAGCGGGCGTGCGAGAGAAATGCGGCGGCAAATCGCATCCGTCGGAGTTCCTCGGCATCTACACCATCGCGGTGCAAGCTGCGGGCGGGGCGACAAGATCTGGCCAACTACTTCCGCTGGTGCTCAAGCCCAATGTCGAGATCTGGTTCATGCACTTGCGGACAACTCCATATCCTCTAGGCAGACCTATGCCATCGGTTTGTCGGCGCCTTCTGGTGACCACAAGCCTCATGGCCAGAAGGCGACCTTCATCTGCTGCGCCCGAAGGAAGGAGAGCCCAGCGCCAAGTACATTCGGAGATTCAGCGCGTCTGCACAACATCCCGGATGTCCACCCTGCCGTGGTAATCAGCGCGTTCCATCGAGCGTGCGAAACTGCGAGATGCGGGAGGAGATGGCGATGTGCAAGATCAGATACGTCGTGAGCTATATGCCTGGCCGACAAGTGTGCGCGTCTTGAGGAAGGAGAAACTCCGGAGAGAATCTGAAGCGGGAGGATCGATAGCGAGGAGGCTGCCCGGCAAAGAAAAATCGGCGGCGGAACAAAGGAAGAAGAAAGGCAAAGATGTGCTAGTCGTTGAGCAGTCCGGCAGCGGAGGCGCCCAAGAAAGCCAAAGCTGTTAGCTCCGCGAGGAGATTGCCGCGAGCACCAACTACCGGTTTGTGGCGGTCGCCGACAAGCAAGGCGGCACCAACAAGCGATCTTGCAAGATCCACCGCACCAAGGGCCATGACCTCGAGCTGCAAGAAGGTCGAGCAGCGAGCAGCAAAAGGCTGAATCTGACGGCGACAAGGAGAAGGCCAGGAAGGAGCTGGAGGGCCGGCAAAAGCGCCCGGCCGAGGAGGGCGCCGTGGCAAGGCCAAGCAGCGGCAAGGAGACAGACCTCCCAGCGGCGCGACAAGGATGAAGATGGCGGCGGCGATGAAGATATGGATGATGGCGAGACCGATGAGGAGGAGTTCGAGAAAGCCACGAGAGGTCTTGTGCGTTTGGCGGTGCTTCTCTGCATACTTCACCGCCAGCTCAAGCGGTGGGTGCGGGAAGTCAATGCGGCGAGAACCACCGTCGAGTCCGCAAGCCTCGAAATGGTCCACCGCCTATCATCTTTGATATTGAGGACCACCTGATCGCATAACTGCGGTCGGTGCTTGCCGATGTTGGTTTCACCAACGATCCGCAACCTCAAGGTCACTAAGATGCTAGTTGGCGGGGCGGCTTGAACCTGATCTCCTCGCGGTACTCGAAACTCCGGATCCCTAATGGCGAGCTCGAAGAACCGGCACATTCAAGAATCAATCCGGGAAGGAGCAAGCGAAGGAAAGATCACGTTGCGGTGACATTTGGCAGCGAGTTGAACTTCAGGACTGAGAGGTCACTTTTGGCGTTCTGACTTTCCATTGCCTTACAATGGGATACTCGGCCGTCGGCACTTTCGCCACATTCATGGCAGCCTCTCACTATGCATACAACATCTTTGAAGATGCCGGGCCCGATAAGTGTCATCTCGTCCTGGCGACAAGAAGGATGCTCTTATCTGCGCCGACAAGATCTACCGGAAGCAGCAGCCGCAGCAGATCGCAAGTCACTTGCCGTTGAAGCTCCGGGCGAAGAAGAAGACCAAGTCCGGCAAGAGTTACGATGCCCACTCCGGCAGCGCACCTCTTGGTGCTGCGCTACCGTCGAGGGCCTTTCCATCGAGCTCCACCGGCAAGTGTAAGAAGACAATGGCACCTCCACGGAGACCAAGAAGGTGTCGCTAAGGAGGATAGCTGGTGGTACCTTCACCATCGGTGCCACTCTCGACCCTAAATAGGAAAGCGGCGCTCGTTGCTTTCCTGCAGGTGACGTCGGCGTATTTGCGTGGCAACCGTCGACATCCCGGTGTTCCCGGGAAATGTCGAGCACCATCGGCGTCTGTCCTCATCGCGGCCCGTCAAGCGAAAGTCGGGAAGCGAGCGGTGGGCGCCAGAATTCATCGCGAAGAAATCAAGAAATTGGAAGCAGCAGGCCTTGTCGGAGGTGCTCCATCCTCGTGGTTGGCCAACCCTGTAGTCGTCGCAAAAGCAAGCGGAAATGGAGGCCTTGTATCGACTTTACCGATGTCAATAAAGCTTGTCCCAAAGACCCATTTCCCTTTCCGCGCATCGACCAGTTGTTGACTCCACGGCGGATGTGACTTGCTTTCATTTCTTGATGCATACTCGAGGATACCATCGATCTTCATGGCGAGAAGAGGATGAGGAAGACCGCATTCATCACCCCATGTGGCACATCTTGTTTCGTACGGATGCCTTTCGGTTTAAAGAATGCTGGTTCAACATTTGCAAGGGTAGTCCATGGCGCTTTTGAGCATAAATACAGAAATGTGGAAGCCTACATGGATGACATAGTGGTCAAGAGCAAGGACAAAGCGACTACGATTCAAGATTTAGACGAAACCTTTGCAAATCTGCGCAAGATCAACCTCAAGCTCAACCCCGAGAAGTGTGTGTTTGGAGTCCCCTCCGGCAAGCTTCTCGGGTTCTTCGTGTGTCAGCGGGGAATTGAAGCCAATCCCGACAAAATCAAGGCCATTGAGCAGATTGAAGCACCAAAGCGCGTCAAGGATGTAAGAAGACTTGCCGGTTGCGTAGCTGCTCTCAGCTGGTTTATCTCTAGGTCTGCTAAGCGCGCTCTGCCATTTTTCAAAATATTGAAAAAGGCAGGTCCAATGAAATGGACTCCGAAAGCGGAGGCTGCACTGCAGGACTTAAAGAGATACCTGTCCTCCACTCCAACACTTGTCGCACCTAAGCCACAAGAGAAGTTGCTGCTATATATAGCGGCAACCAATCAAGTGGTTAGTGTTGCGTTAGTAGTGGAGAGGGAGGCGGACGATGAGCCAGCAACCACGGCAGATGCATCCAGCGACAAGCAGGGGACTTCACCGGCAAGCTCTGGTCCCGACAAAGATGGATCTGCGGTAGCGTGAGAAGATCACGAGAAAAAGAATGGTGCAGCGCCCAGTTTACTTTGTCGGTTCCCTTCTGCGGGGGCTAGGTCAAGGTACTCGGTGTGCAGAAATTGCTTTCGGCCTTCTCATGGCCTCGAGAAAGCTGTGCCATTACTTCCAAGCACATGAGATCACGATCGTCACTCGTTTTCCATTTGAAGAGGAGACTGCAAAATCCGAAGCAGCAGGCAGGATTGTCGGTGGGCCTTTGGGCTGTCAAGCTTTGGCCTCAAGTTTGAAAGCACTTCAACTATCCAAAGCGAGCATTGGCGGAGTTCATAGCAGAATGGGCGCCAACACAAGATGAAGAAATTCGAAGCGAGCATCCCGTCAAGGAAGCAAGCAAAGAGTGGCTGATGTACTTTGATGGTGCCTTCTCGCTGCAAAGGCGCCGGTCTTGGCGTGCTACTTGTTGCACCACGGAGAGCACCTCAAGATCGTAGTCGGATGCACTTTCCCAAGGGCAAACAACGAACAATACCGCATGAGTATGAAGGTTTGCTTGCGGTCTCGAGATCGCAGCAGACCTTGGGATCAAGAAGCTCATTATCGGGGTGACTCACAGCTTGTCGTCCGCCAAGTGAACAAAATTATCGAGTCCGTTGATGGAAGCTTACGTTGATGAAGTGACAAAGCTAGAAGAGCACTTTGGCGGCCTACTGAGATGGAACATGTTCCAAGAGCTCGAGCGACATTGCCGATGGCTTTGTCGAAGTCTGGCGCGCGCAAGTTACTGTTGAACCAGGGATCTTTGTGCTCAAACTGACTCAACCGTCATAACGCCATCAAGCTGGATAGAACAAGAAGAGGAAGTTGATTTCGGTGACTATTTTCGCGCGAGCTCCCGAACCGCCGCCAAGAAGGTCCTCAAGATCAACACCAAGGGTGGTGAGGAGCGATCTGCTCCGGCAAGCCCTAGGGTTTGTTCCGTTGAAGCGAGCGCTCCCGACAAGTTTTGCTCGGCAAGCTTGCGGGGAGCGTCAACTCGGCTGAGCCGCGAGTTCTCGCCGTGAAGCGGATGTTCCGCAGCAGCGGATGTGCCTTTAGTTCTTGTTGTTGAGCGCAAGCTCCGGCATGGGCACTGACAGATTGTCCGTTTCCTTGAGACGGAGAACTTCCCAAAGAGCAAGAAGAAGCGGAAAGAGTAGCCCGGCAGTCAAGTATGTACCAGGTTGTCGACAAAACAATGTCGAGAAGAAGACTCAGCGGTGTGAAATTGAAGTGTATTCACGGGAAGGCGGACAAAAGCTGTTGGCGAAGATACATGGAGGCATATGTGGTCACCACATTGGCGCAAAACACTGCGGCAAAGCGTTCGGCAAGGTTTCTTTGGCCGACAGCCCTCCGGGATGCAAGCTGCACAAGTAACCAAGTGTGAAGCGTGCGGTTCCATTCAGCGAGATACACCAGCCAGCTCAAGCTGTCCGGGCGATCCCTTTATCCTGGCCATTTTGATGCAGGGGCTCGACATCCTCGGCCCCTTTCCCGAGCTGTCGGGGCTTTGAGTACTTATGCGTTGCGATCGACAAGTTCACAAAGTGGCGAAGTGGAAGCGATGAGGAAGGTGACAGCCGGTCGGCGATCAAGTTCTTGGTCGATTGTTTGCCGCCGGGATCCCTAACGGGATCATCACCGACAACGGCACGCAATTCCACGAGCCGCACCTTCATGCGATCGTCCAAGATCTTGGCGCCAAGGTGCCAACTACATTGCTCATCGAAATGCGGTCAAGCGGAGAGGCGAATCTTGAAGTGCTGCGGCGGGCTCAAGACCAGGACTTTCGACGAGCTGCGCAAGTGCGGAAAGAATTGGATTGAGGAGCTGCGGTGGTTCTTTGGTCGATCGGGGCGACGCCGTCGAGCCACTAGCAAGACACCTTCGCTCTAGTTTATGGGCGAGGCAGTTCTCCCCACGGAACTTCGTATCACGGGTCACCTCAGTGCTCGCTTATGATGAGCTTGAGCAAGAGCGATTGCGACAAGATGCGCGCTGCTCCTTGAGGAGGACCGTCTTGAGCATTTGTCTGAGCTGCTCGATACCAGCAAGCTTTGCGCGCTACCATAACCCCAAAGTTAATGCGAAGTCTCGAGAAAGCGACCTTGTTCTTGGCGCGTTCAGTCCGCCAAGAATTCCAACAAGTTGGCGCCAAAGTGGGAAGGCCCTTACCGGGTGAAGCGAGTCACTAGGCTGGCGCTGTCGCGTTGAGACCGAAGATGGCATTCGGTGAGCAACTCCTGGAACATTGAGCATCTTCATAAGTTTTACCCGTGAGAAGCATTTGTTGCGGAATCTGTTCCGGCAACCACCTTTAATACAAGTCTTGCCGATGTTGCATGTAATCCTTTATGCGAAGTCGAGCGCGAGACCGCGTGCATAAGTAAAGCTCATGTGCTCCGCACATCTTGTCAATTCATGCTTTCTACTTTTTTTACATGCGTTATCGACACTTTGTGCAGCGCCTACCCCGGTAAGTAATAACGAGCCGTGGGCTCCATATCTTTATTTTCTCTTCTTTCTCTTTCTCAAAGAAGGAAGGTTCCATCGCCCACAAGTTTGCGGGGAAAGGAGAAGATAATTGTGTGGACCAAGCGTCGTTCGAGGAAGTTTAGCCTTCTTGGGAAGCAAGCGTCGGAAAAGCTAAGTTGCTAAAGTTTGAGCAATCAGTTTTAAAATTTTTAAGTTATCTTCCTCGAGCGACCGTGCTTTGTATGGAAAACATGTGCGGCGGAGGAACCAACTCGTAGCTAGTTGCGCCCTTACTTTGTTTGAGTCCGCTCAACAACTTAAGTGAGCTGCGACTAGTTGCGACAAGGTTTCTTGTCGGTGGCGGCACCGCCGACAGGCTCTTGGCGTCCGCACTCAGCGCTTCATGACTAAGGTGCTGCGCCGACAAGTTCCCTAAAAGCGTGGGGCAAGAACATACAAAGGAAGGAATCAAGTAAAGGAAATAACATAGCAATCGCTACCGAAATAGAGTCATATTACAAGATAGCTTGTGCAGCTCTAACAGATTGTTCTCATAACATGAAAAGCAGCGACAAGAAAAAAGAAAGCAGGCGGCCTAATCTCGCGATCGCCCTCAACCCTCTTGATCCGCTCACCTTGTCCACAATGGGTGCGACAAGGGTCTTAGCGCTTCGAGATCAGCATCCGGCGGCAAGGTCACGAGGGCGTTGGTGCGGTTGAGGCCTGGGTTGCGGAAGGCCACCTTCACGGCACCTTTGAAGAGCTCCAGCGCAGATCTGGCGCGACTCGTCGACCAGCTGCTTTGGGATCTTCTCCCGAGTCATTGGAGGCCGTCGCCACGCCTTTGAAGAACAAGCTGAGCTTGGCGCTGGGTTGGAGGTGCTCATCGGAGGAATACCGAGATCCTCCATCCCAGTGCGCCGACTCCTATCGATGGCTGCGGCAACATCCACGAGACCCTCGGTCCGGTGCTCCACATTCTCCCTAAAAGTGTTACAGGCGGCGGCGGCACTTCGCCATGCAGCGCCTCGTCGGCCTTGATCTTCTCCTTCAAGGCCACCTCCTGCTCCTGGCGCCGTCCGGCGTCATGGTCAAAGTAGTCGGCTTCAACTCAAGATCTGCGTTGGAGTCCTTGGCGGCGCTAAGCTCCTTGCTCCTCTCGGCGAGGCGACCCTGCAGCTCGCCAAGGGTGTGGCGTCCTTCTGCGCTCACGCTTGGCGCAGCAAGCTCCTCGCCGCTCACCTTGAGATCGGCCTCCAGCTGCGCCACCTTCGTCTCCAGCTCCTTCTTGGTGGCCTCGGCAGCTGCGGCAGCATCTGCTTCCTTGAGAGCCCCCCGAATGTTTGCTCGCGTCGGCAAGCTCCTCCTCGTGGCTGTCAAGGTTAACCTTCTCTGCGCCAACTTCGCCTTCTGCGAGACAGCTTCTCGGCAGCGAGCGCTGTTGCTCTTCAACTTCAGCCTTCTCGAGGAGGAAGGCTTTCGCTCCTCGGCGAGTTGCTCCGCTCCTCTGCCGGGGCGGAGAGCTTCTGGTTGAGGCCGGAGCTCCTCGCGCTTCTCGATGTCCCTCCGCCTTCGCGACAAAGCGCTTCTCGAGATACCAGCTTGCCTGTCGGTAGCGGTAAGCGACAACAGCTGCTGCGGCTGCTCCTCCTCGGGCTTCGCTGCTGCTGCTGCTCGGCGCGTCGACCAGCGTCGGCCAGCGAGGCGAGCAACTCTTCATCAAAGATTTCTCCTTGATCGGCGCCACAGGCTCGGCGCCCGGGGAGCTTGATGAAAACGCCATCACCCGCCTTCAAATAGGCGCGGGCTGGGGCTCTTGAACTGGCAGCTGCGGCGGCGGAGAGATCGGCGGTCGGCGTGGCGCTGGCGCTCATGCGGCCTCGGGGCGTCGGTCGATCGCCGGACCCTCGCCCGGCTTCTGCGGCGGCAGCTGGCAACCTCTCCGCCGGCGGGATCATCAGCGCGGCTTCTTCTTGGTGACAATGGCGTCGTCGGTATTGCGTCGCGTTCTCCTCGCCGGTGACCTCGGTTTCCATCGGCTCCGTGGCAGATGGACTGGCGACCGGAAAAGGAAGAAAAGTCAAGCAAATATTCAAAAGAAAATCAGAAGAAGAAGAACCCAAGGAAAGTTTTCAAGCAAGAGGATTACTGTACTAGGATCTCTGATCGTGGTCTCCGCCACGAAGTCGTTGGTCTTGTCCCTTGCGGAAACTTCTCCCTTGCGGAGACTTCTCCTTGCGGGAATCCTCCTTGGCGGTGTAGTCGAAGCAGATGGCATGTCGGGGGCGGCTTCCGGGCACTCTGGTGAGACTGCTCTGCTCCTCATAAACCAATAGTCAGATGTTAGCAAAGAAAGAGCACCCATGCCGCCTAACGGCAGGAAGTAAACCATACACTTACGCTGGGGGTTCTGTTTGAGGCTGTTGAGAATAGTTGCGGGTCCGGCAAGGTGGTCTCGGACACACCCCTGCTGTCATGGTGGGTTCATCCTCGATGACAATCACGGGACCTTGGCTCTCTTTGCTGCTCTGGGCGAGTCTGAAAAGGAATGGGTTGAGTGAAGCAAATCAGATACAAGACAAAACAGCAAGAATTGAAGAACTACAAGTACAGCAAAGAATCTTACTCTTCTTCTTCCTCGTCGGGCGGCGGAGAGGTCGAAGTCCGGCCCACCTTGGTAGCGACAAAGCGGAGGTAGGTTCCCTTAGCCGCTTGGCGGGGCGAAGCGGTGGTCGGGAAGGCCCGCTCCGATTACCGCGGCGTGAGGTGCTCGCGACAACAGTGCTTGCCACGGTGGAAGCGCGTCGTCTGTGGCGGCTGTTGACCTGTCTGCCGCCCGCTCGTCCCGGCCTTGCGGAGCGCCTTCTTGGTGGAGCTGGGGGCTCCGCTTGCGGCGAGCTGTGCGAAGGTGAGAAGAGGAGGAGTCGATTTTCAGCGAGTCGCTCGCGCCCTCGGCGGGCCCGCTTGACTCAGCCGGGCCGACAAGCTCTCCCTCACGGCAAGCTCCTCTTGCTCGGCAAGGCTTACCGCCTCCGCTGCCTCTGCCTCCTCCACGGTGAATCAAACTTCGCCCGCAGCGGCTTCGCCGCCTCTTCCAGCCCTAGTGGCGTCGCTGCATCTCCGCATCGGTGGTGTCGCGAGTAAGGCTCTTACATTCGCCGGGCGGACCGGCACTTCTACCAAGCCATCAAAGAACTCCTGCGGCGTCGTCTGCGGGCTCTTGCCAAGTTGGGACAATTCCATGCGAATCGCTGGCGGCATCATTACGCGGATGCGGTCGGCGAGAGTTGTTGCCGCAGTGGAGCGACACCCCTCGGCAACCTGAACATTTCGGGATGTTGAGGATCGTGTGAACAGTTCCGGGAGCATCGCGTCCAGTTCGGGGCAGTGAAGTTGAAGTTGAGGCCAGGCGCAGCCTCATGATATCCGCCGCGTTACGGAACTCCCGGCGGGTCTCCTCCTCTCTGCGAAGCGTCGGCGGCGAAGAAAATCTGCGCCATGGCGCCTATAATGAAGCCGGCAAGCTGAGGCGTAGGATCCGGGTGGCGGCAATCTTCAGCCCTATCGTCTTACGGGCCCACGTTGCTCAATCGTTTCGCGGAGCTCTCCTCGAGATAAATGGCTGCGGGTTCTCCTCGACAATCCAGCACCGATCTGCTCTCCATTCATCCCACTTGCTGCGGAGCTCTCCTCGAGATAAGCTTCCTTCTTGCGAGTTCTCGAGATCCGAGCGATTTACGCGGATAAAACTCCCTCTCTTAACTCGGGGCATAAAGAAGTGGCGAAAAAGAGCTACATTTGGATAGACTCCCACAAAGTTTTCGCGAGAGATGTCGAAAACTGCCATGGTCGAAACGGCGTTGGGGGTGAAGTCAGGAGGCGGAACCCGTAGGTGTTCATAATGTCCAGAAAAACTTCGAGAGAAAAGCGGGCGAGCCCGTAGTAGAAACAATCACGAAGAAGGATATCCATTGAGCCCGTTCAGCGGCAGCTGGGGTACCTTCGTGCGCGGATCGCTCGCGTCTCCGTCGACCGAAGAGGTAGTAATACTACCTCAGCTCCTTGGCGGCGAGCTGAGGAAGGTTGCCGCTCCTTCGCATGGCCCGCGAGCGCTGCGCCTCGACCGACTTCACAACCTTCCGGCTTTGAGACCATGGCGGAGGTGGTGAGAAGATCGGCGGCGTTGGTGGTGCGGTGGCGATGAAGCGGGCGCTGCTCTCTTTCAGCTTTGGGAAGAAGGGGGGCAGCGGAGGTTTTGAATTGGAATGGCAACTGCGAGATGGGCGAACTGCCCTGTTTCCCCTGCATATAAAGAGGGAGGGGCAGGCGTTCGTCTTTCGAATAAAAAACCACCCACGATCTCTCCACGGCGCCGCATTCGATGCGTGCCGTTCGAGGAGGCGCGGTGAATCTGAGTGAATCTGGCGTAACCCGGGCGCGTGCCGTGCCTGTTTTGGGCCTGGCCCAACAGCGCTTCGGCACCGTGTGTAGCCCAGGCCGGGGGCTCTGTCGGTGTACTAGAGTAGGGTACCCTAGTATCCCGAACTTGTGCGGGCAGTTGCAACACCAGCGACAAGGCTTGCGGGTGACCGCCAAGGTCCTCCGTGGTTCCTTTGGAGCCATTCAAGAACAAAGTATTCAAGCCAAGGAGACAAGGCCCGGCAAGAGGAGCTTCTTGGGAAGGCCAACAAGGCATCTCGAGGAACCTTGCGCAGCAGCGCCATGCGTCCGGCGAGGCCGGTGGCGACAAGCTTCGGACGCGACAACACAATGACGCGGCAAAGCGCTTGCGCGACAAACTCACTCTGTACCAGCGCTCCGCACATCCACCAGCGTGTAGCCATACAGGACCTTTCGGTAGCGGCGTGGCAGAAGGCTGTCGCGGCCAGCGGTCTTGTGATAACAGCGGCGCTGACAAGATTGCCAGCGTGGCAGCGGTGGCGTCCACAGCGGTCCCTTTTGCACTATTTGGGCGGCGTGAGCGGGCATTTAATGCCTTTGTCCCCGCCGTCGGGGTTAGGTATGATACCTTTGTGCGGTGGTTGTACAAGCGCAATTCCTTTTCCATTTTACCCTTGCCTACGTTGCCACCTGTCGGAGACCCCTTTAACATATAAAAAGGAGGCCCATGCGCAACGTAGAGGGGGTTCGGAGGCAGAGAAAACACTCACGCTCGGTCTCGTTAGCAGCTAGTGTGTACTGTAGCACTCAGCGCTCCCGAGCAAGAACTCAATACGCTCAGACATGCAGCAGTAGGAGTGTTATCTCTCCGGAGAGCTCCGATGCTGGGTAAACTGCTAGTGTGCTTCGCCTCGATCCGCTCTTCGTGCGATCTCCGCCCCCTGCCGAACCTAAATGGGCTCGGTCCGACAGTCCCATAGGTGTTCGTGGATCAGTTTCCTCGACAATAGCCTAGTACAAATAATTTTACACTAGAGTTGAACTAGCTCTATAAGCTTATACAAAAAAATGTAGACTAGAGTTGAACTAGCTCTATAAGCTAGTTCAAATAATTTTACACTAGAGTTGAACTAGCTCTATAAGCTAGTTCAAATAATTTTATACTAGAGTTGTACTAGCTCTATAAGCTAGTTCAAATAATTTTACACTAGAGTTGACCTAGCTCTATAGCCTAGTACAAATAATTTTACACTAGAGTTGAACTAGATCTATAAGCTAGTTCAAATAATTTTACACTAGAGTTGAACTAGCTCTATAGCCTAGTACAAATATATTTACAATATAGTTAAACTAGCTCGATAGCCTAGTTCAAATAATTTTACACTAGAGTTGAACTAGCTCTATAAGCTAGTTCAAATAATTTTACACTAGAGTTGAACTAGGTCTATAGCCTTGTACAAATAATTTTACACTAGAGATGAACTAGATCTATAAGCTAGTTCAAATAATTTTACACTAGAGTTGAACTAGCTCTATAGCCTAGTACAAATAGTTTTACACCAGAGTTGAACTAGCTCTATAGCCTAGTACAAATAATTTTACACTAGAGTTGAACTAGCTCTATATGCTAGTTCAAATAAATTTACACTAGAGTTGACCTAGCTCTATAGCCTAGTAAAAATAATTTTACACTAGAGTTGAACTAGCTCTATAAGCTAATTCAAACATTTTTACACTAGAGTTGAACTAGCTCTATAAGCTAGTTCAAATAATTTTACACTAGAGTTGAACTAGCTCTATAGCCTAGTACAAATAATTTTACACCAGAGTTGAACTAGCTATATAGCCTAGTACAAATAATTTTACACTAGAGTTGAACTAGCTCTATATGCTAGTTCAAATAAATTTACACTAGAGTTGACCTAGCTCTATAGCCTAGTAAAAATAATTTTACACTAGAGTTGAACTAGCTCTATAAGCTAGTTGAACTAGCTCTATAAGCTAATTCAAACATTTTTACACTAGAGTTGAACTATCTCTATAAGCTAGTTCAAATAATTTTACACTAGAGTTGAACTAGCTCTATAGCCTAGTACAAATAATTTTACACTAGAGTTGAAGTAGCTCTATATGCTAGTTCAAATAAATTTACACTAGAGTTGACCTAGCTCTATAGCCTAGTACAAATAATTTTACACTAGAGTTGAACTAGCTCTATAAGCTAGTTGAACTAGCTCTATAAGCTAATTCAAACATTTTTACACTAGAGTTGAACTAGCTCTATAAGCTAGTTCAAATAATTTTACACTAGAGTTGAACTAGCTCTATAGCCTAGTACAAATAATTTTACACTAGAGTTGAACTAGCTCTATAAGCTAGTTCAAATAATTTACACTACAGTTGAAAGCTCTAGCTAGTCTAATAATTTTAGCTAGTTGTTCAAATAATTTTAAACTAGAGTTGAACTAGCTCTATAGCCTAGTACAAATAATTTTACACTAGAGTTGAAGTAGCTCTATATGCTAGTTCAAATAAATTTACACTAGAGTTGACTTACTAGCTCTATAGCCTAGTACAAATAATTTTACACTAGAGTTGAACTCGGTGGCCAGTAAATACTCTCTATAAGCTAGTTCAAATAATTTTACACTAGAGTTGAACTAGCTCTATAGCCTAGTACAAATAATTTTACACTAGAGTTGAACTAGTAGCTCTATATGCTAGTTCAAAGTTCAAAAATTTACACTAGAGTTGACCTAGCTCTATAGCCTAGTACAAATAATTTTACACTAGAGTTGAACTAGCTCTATAAGCTAGTTGAACTAGCTCTATAAGCTAATTCAATAATTTTACACTAGAGTTGAACTAGCTCTATAAGCTAGTTCAAATAATTTACACTAGAGTTGAACTAGCTCTATAGCCTAGTACAAATAATTTTACACTAGAGTTGAACTAGCTCTATAAGCTAGTTCAAATAAGAGTTGAACTACACTAGTACAAATAGTTTTACACTAGAGTTGAACTAGCTCTATAGCCTAGTACAAATAATTTTACACTAGAGTTGAACTAGCTCTATAAGCTAGTTCAAATAATTTTACACTAGAGTTGAACTAGCTCTATAGCCTAGTACAAATAATTTTACACTAGAGTTGAACTAGCTCTATAAGCTAGTTCAAATAATTTTACACTAGAGTTGAACTAGCTCTATAAGCTAGTTCAAATAACTAGCTCTTAGCCTAGTACTAGAGTTGAACTAGCTCTATAGCCTAGTACAAATAATTTTACACTAGAGTTGAAGTAGCTCTATATGCTAGTTCAAATAAATTTACACTAGAGTTGACCTAGCTCTATAGCCTAGTACAAATAATTTTACACTAGAGTTGAACTATCTCTATAAGCTAGTTCAAATAATTTTACACTAGAGTTGAACTAGCTCTATAGCCTAGTACAAATAATTTTACACTAGAGTTGAAGTAGCTCTATATGCTAGTTCAAATAAATTTACACTAGAGTTGACCTAGCTCTATAGCCTAGTACAAATAATTTTACACTAGAGTTGAACTAGCTCTATAAGCTGGTTGAACTAGCTCTATAAGCTAATTCAATAATTTTTACACTAGAGTTGAACTAGCTCTATAAGCTAGTTCAAATAATTTTACACTAGAGTTGAACTAGCTCTATAGCCTAGTACAAATAATTTTACACTAGAGTTGAACTAGCTCTATAAGCTAGTTCAAATAATTTTACACTACAGTTGAACTAGCTCTATAGCCTAGTACTAATAATTTTACACTAGAGTTGAACTAGCTCTATAAGCTAGTTCAAATAATTTTAAACTAGAGTTGAACTAGCTCTATAGCCTAGTACAAATAATTTTACACTAGAGTTGAACTAGCTCTATAAGCTTATACAAAAAAAATTAGGCTAGAGTTGAACTAGCTCTATAAGCTAGTTTAAGTAATTATACACTAGAGTTGAACTAGCTCTATAAGTTAGTTCAAATTTTTTACACTATAGTTGAACTAGCTCTATAAGCTAGTTCAAATAATATTACAATAGAGTTGAACTAGCTCTATAGCCTAGTACAAATAATTTTACACTAGAGTTGAACTAGCTCTATAAGCTAGTTCAAATAATATTACAATAGAGTTGAACTAGCTCTATAGCCTAGTACAAATAATTTTACACTAGTTGAACTAGTTGAACTAGAGTTGCTCTATAAGCTAGTTCAAATAATTTACACTAGAGTTGAACTATCTCTATAAGCTAGTTCAAATAATTTTATACTAGAGTTGTACTAGCTCTATAAGCTAGTTCAAATAATTTTACACTAGAGTTGACCTAGCTCTATAGCCTAGTACAAATAATTTTACACTAGAGTTGAACTAGATCTATAAGCTAGTTCAAATAATTTTACACTAGACTTGAACTAGCTCTATAGCCTAGTACGAATATATTTACACTAGAATTAAACTAGCTCTATAGCCTAGTTCAAATAATTTTACACTAGAGTCTAACTAGCTCTATAAGCTAGTTCAAATAATTTTACACTAGAGTTGAACTAGGTCTATAGCCTTGTACAAATAATTTTACACTAGAGATGAACTAGATCTATAAGCTAGTTCAAATAATTTTACACTAGAGTTGAACTAGCTCTATAGCCTAGTACAAATAATTTTACACCAGAGTTGAACTAGCTCTATAGCCTAGTACAAATAATATTACACTAGAGTTGAACTAGCTCTATGTCGGGGAGAACTGATCGTGTCCCACGAACACCTATGGGACCTGGGTCCCTTGTGGTTCGGAGGGGGGCGGAGATTGCACAAAGAGCGGATCGAAGCGATGCACACAAGCAGATTTACCCAGCTTGAGCTCTCGGGAGATAATACTCCTCTGCTGCTTTTGTGGATTATCTTGTGTTCTTGCTAGGGAGCAATGAGAGCTACAAAACCTAGCCCGAGCGTGGTCTCGTATGAGTAGGATGAACTAAGCCAGAACTGAACCGAACCCTTTCTACGTTGCACTTGGGCCTCCTTTTATAGGCACAAGGGGTCACCACATGTGGCAAGTAGACAAGGGTAAGATAGTAAAAACATAGGATGGTACACGCTTTATACGAGTGTCTGATGGTCTATACCTAACTCGGCGGCAAGGGACAAGAGTCATAAATGCCCATCTCGATCGCTGAGCGATTATATGAGGGACCGTCAAGTGCGCCTCCGTTTGCCACGAGGTAGCTTGTCGGCGCCGCTTATCGCTGCTCCCGGCTGGCTGCCTGCCCGTCGACAGCGTGCTTAGGAAGGCCCCATGGCGACACGTTGGCGGATGAGCTGGAAGCGGAGATGAAGAGAGGTCACTTGCATGGCGAGCACCTGCAGCGGAAAGGTTCTTGTCGCTCGGGGCTTGTCGCTCACCAAGCCTTCCGACAAGCTCCTCTTGCGGGGCCTTATTCCTTGGCGCCGTGAGTGGCCTTCCGGCAAGCTCCTCTTGCGGGGTCTTGATTACTTTGTTCTTGAATGGTTCCAAAGGAGCTGTTGAGGATCTTGGCGGTCTTGAGTCAGCCCCTCGGCGGAGGTGCTGCAACTGTCCGTGCGAGTTCAGGATACTAGGGTACCCTACTCTAGTACACGGCAGAGCCCCGGGCTGGGCCACTGCGGCGCCAAGCTCTGTTGGGCCAGGCCAAAAGCGATTCTGCAGACAGCGTGGTCTTGATTCGCCGTTATTAGCCTTGGACCCACCACGTCTCCCTGAGCAGCACGCACGGGCGTGGCGTCGTGGGGAGATCGTGGGGCTTTCTTTAATGGGAAAAATCGGGCGCCGTCCCTCTCCCTTTATAAGCGAGGGGAGCAGGCGGGGGGCCCACTGCCATTCTTGTCACATCGAAACCCCGTCGCTTTCCCCTTTCTCCTCGAGCCCAAAGGCGGCGCTCCGCCCCTCCATTGCCACGGCGCCACCAACTCCATCGACTTCCTCCACCACCTCTCCCCATGGCTCCGAAGGCCGACAAGGAAAAAGCGTGAAATCGGCGGCGCAGCGGCTCATGGCGCTGCGGAAGGCGGGCCCTCTTGATCCTGCTTTCGGCGGGGAAGGAGCTGCGGGAGCTATACTACCTTTTACATTCGGCGGCGGCGGCGCACCAGCGCTGCGAGGTGATCTCGCTGCTCGTCCGATAAGGTCTCCATTGGGTACCCTTTTTCGTGATTTTCTTCCCTGCGGGCTCTGCCGCCTTTTCTAAATTCTTACGTGATGTCATGAACACATATGGCCTCCGCCTCCTTGACTTCACCCCTAGCGCCATCCTCACCATGGCGTTTCGCACACCTCTGCGAGAACTTTGTCGGGTCCACCAAATGTCGCACTCTTCGCCATTACTTCTCACCCAGCGTAGAGAGAGAGAGCCGCTTGCGGAGGAATTGCATGGACCTCTAGGATCGGCAAGAAGGAAGCATATCTTGGCGGAGAGTTGCGTAGCAAGTGGGAGAGTGGAGAGCTGGCGGTGTTGGATCTTAGAAGAGGCCACAGCCTTTCACGCCCTGCCCAAACTCCCATAGTTAGCGGCAATGATTGGAGCAACTTGGCGCGAAGGGCGACAAGTTGGCGATTCTTGTGACTAGGATTTTGCGTCTCCGGCAAGCCGCGGCTTACCGTTGGAGCATTTGGTGCGGACTTCGCCGCCGCCGCGCCGTGCCCTTCGGAGAGGGGAGGCCTGCTTGGGAATTCGAATCGGCGGACATCATGAGGCTGCGCCGGGTTTGGTGGAATTTCACTACCACAGGCTGGGCGGCATCTGCGGGAGCTGTTCAAGCTGAAGCGGATAACCCGAGTGGTGCATGTTGCGAAGTCGTGCCTGTGCAACAACTCGTCGCTTGACAGCATCATCAGCGATAATGCCGTTGTGCGATTCCCATGGAATCGTTCCAACAGCGAGACCCGCCCGGCGACATCGTGCAGCAGTTCTTCGACAACTTGGTGGAGGTGCCGATCCGCGCCCGGCGAGAAGAAGCGGCTCACCGCGATACCACCGATCAGGAGATGGCGCGCGCGCCATACGAGGTTGGAGGAGGCTGCGAGCTGCTGCTGCCGGCGTATTTAGGTTTGTCGTTCGAGAAGCGGCGGCGGCAAGTCTTGCCGAGAGAAGTTTCGTCGGTGAGGAGGAAGCAGACCGAGCCCGACAACGAACCGGCGAGCCTGCAGGCGCCTCTCCTCCGCCGTCAAGTAGCTTGCCGCAGGAGGGGATCGCTGTCCCGCCAAGGAGACGCCTCCGCAAGGCTGGAGAAGCGGAGCGGAGTTTGATCTCTCTGCCCTCAACTCCGAGGAAGAAGAGGAAGAGTAAGATCTTGTCGCTGCTACTTGTAATCTTCAATTTATTGCTTTTCTTATATCTGGTGGTTTCCTCTGAACCTTCTCCTTCTTGGGGCCTTCTAGCTCGGAGGCGTCGAAGATGGCCAAGACTCGGTGGTTGTCGTCTCGGATGACTCCACAGCAGCAGGGGAACATCAGAGACTCCTTGCGGATCGGCAACCCTTCAGAGCAGCCCCAGCTGGCCCCAGCGTAAGTGTTTGGTTCATTTCTCATGGTTAGGTGTGCTTGGGTGCTCCCCCATCCTTGATATCTGGTTTGTTGAATTATGTAGGGCAGAGCAGCCTCATCGGGGAAGCACGGAGGCTACTCCCGAGGTCCAGCCTCATCAGAGGCTCGGAGGTCACCCGAAATTCTGCTTGCTTCAACTCGCCACCAAGGAGAATTCTCCGCCAAGGGCGCTCTCCGGCAAGGAGGCCTCTCAGACAAGGGATCTTCTCCGGCAAGAGGCAGCGCCGACAACCCTCAGTGGTGGAGACATGACAGCAGACCCTCTGCAGGTAATCTTCTTGTTTGAAATTTCCCTTGGGTTCTTTTCTTCATTCTTCTCTTTGAACATTAAGCTTGACTTGTGCTTTCTTCTTGACCATCAGATCCATCTGCGGAGATCCGATGGGGCCGAGGCTGCCGAGAGAAGGCGCTTCATGGCGACAATGTCGGCGCCGCCAATATGGAGGAGGAGGCTGGTCTTGTGGGCTCGCCCGGCGAGAGGCCGCCAAGGCTCTTGGCCTTGAAGGTGGGGAGAATCTGGCGATCGCCTTGGCAGCCCTGAGGCCGCAGGAGGCGCTAAGCGCTGCACCGACCGCCGATCCTCCGCCACCGATGCCGCACCAGGCTCGAAGAGCCCAGCCAGCGCCTACGAAGGCTGGCGAGGTGTCTTTATCAAGCTCCATGGGCATCAAGCTCCAGGCACCGGCGAAGGAGACCTTGATGCGGAACTGCTTGCCTCCGCCCGGGCTGTCGCTGGTTGATGCCGAGCAGCGCAGCGGTGAGCTGAGGAGGAGCAGCTGCTAAGGAGGTTCTTGTCGCTCTACGCGCTCGGCGAATGGCCAAGCTGGAGTCGAGGGAGGCGCTTGTCGCGAGGCGGGAGCTGACTTGGGAAGCAGCGGAAGAGCTCGGGCGCCAACAAAAAACTCTCGGGATATAGCGAGGCGGGGCAGCTTGCTGAAGCGCCGACCTTCATCTTGGAGAAAGGCGAGGTCGAGGAGCAGAGAGGCTTGCCGTGAGAAGCTCTCAGCTAGAAGGTGGTGGCGCGCGGAAGATCAACCTCAACAGCTATGAGGAAGATCTCGCCGTCTTGAAACAAGCGATTAGCGAGCCGCCGGAGGCAAAGGATCTGCTGCGGCTGCCCGGCCGCCAGAAGGAGTGGAGATGAGGTGGCTCAGCTGGAGTCCACCCTCCCGAAGCGCCGAGGAGGTCGCGGGGTTGAAGCCTTGGCCTTGAGAAGAGCCTACACCCTCGGCGAGTTGCAGGTCGTTTCTGAAAAGATCAAAGAGCTTGATGCGCCAAGGATGCCAAAGCGGATCTGGAGTTAAGCAGACCACCACAGCGGAGGCGTTGGATGGCGCCAAGGAGGCGGGAAGCGGGCCTGTTGGAAAAGATCAAGGCCACGAGGAGTTCTTTGTCGAATGTTGTGACCGCCGAGAATAATCTCGAGACAGCATAATGCCTTTGGACGAGAAGGTCTTGTGGACACGCCGCCGGTATCCATAATGAGCTGATGGAGCAGGGGATAACGGATCTTGGGTACTCCACCGGCGAGAACCTCAACCCAGCGTCAAGCTCAGCCTATTCTTCAAAGCGTCTTGTGGGTCTCCAACGGCTCGGGAGGAGATCCCAAAGCAGTGGCGGAGGTCGCGCCAAGTCTGCGGGGCTCTCGGAAGGTGTTGATGAAGGTGGCCTTCCGCAACCCAGGCGTCGACTTCACCAAAGTCCTCAAGTCCCTGCCTCCATCCATGAGCGTTGAAGCGCTCAAGGCCCTTATCGCACCATTGTGGACGGGGTGGCGGAGTCAAGAGGCTTGATGGCGACCGCGTGGATTAGGCCGCCAAGCTTATCTTTCTCTTGTCGATGTAGATCATGTTTAGGTGAAAAATCTATTAGATCGCGACAAGTTATTATGTAATATACACTATCTTAGGCAATCGAATGCAATGTTATTTCCTTTACTCGATTTATTCCTTGTATGTTTATACCCTCGCTTTTAGGGAACTTGTCGGTCGAACATCTTTGCATGGCTGAGTGCGGAACTTGACTCTTTGGCGATGCTGCCTCCGACAAACAACCTTATGCAACTAGTTCAACACACTTAAGTTGTTGAGCGGACTCGAAACAAAGTAAGGCGCAAGCTAATCGTGAGTCGGTTCCTCAGCGCTGAGTTTTCATACAAATTACTATCGTTCGAGGAAGATAACTTAAAAATTTAAAACTGGTCGTTTAAACTTAGCAACTTAGCTTCTCTGTTGTCCATTTCGGTAAAGCGGCAGTTCCTCGGCGATGCTTGGCGGCCCACCATTATCTTCCCCTTCCCCGGTTAACTTGTGGGTGGATGAACCTTCTTCTTGTTTGAGAAGAAAGAAGAAAATAAAGTTATGGAGCCTAGTGGCTCGTTATTGCTTACGGGTGTGGATGCTGCACAAAATGTTAGTAAACACATGCACATATGATTATGAGAGCATGTATCGACAAGTTGTGCATAACACATAAACTTCTTGATGCAGAGTCTGCGCCCGGCTTTGTACAAAGGATTACATGCAACAGCGGCAAGACTTGTACAAAAGGGTGGTTCTTGGAGCAGGTTAAACAGCCGAACTCTATCAGGAAAAACTTGCGAAGATGCTCTATATTCAGGAATTGCTCACGGGCGCAATCTTGATCTCAAAGCGGACAGCGCGGGCCTAGTGACTCGTTTCACCCGATAAGGGCCTTCCCACTTTGGCGTCAACTTGTTGGAATTCTTGGCGGATTGAACACGCGAAGAACAAAGTCGCCTTCCTCGAAGCTTCGGCATTAACTGCGGCTATGGTAGCGGCGCAAAGCTTCTTGATAACGAGCAGCTCGTCTGCAGACTGAAGACGATCTTCCTCGAGGAGCAGCGCGTCATCTTATCGCAGCTGCTCTTGCTCAAACTCATCATGGCGAGCACTCGAGGTGACCCGTACCACGAGTTCCGTGGGAGAACTGCCTCTGCTCCGTAGACTAGGCGAAAGGTGTGCGGCGGTGGCTCGATTTGGCGTTATCTGATCGACCAAGAACCACGGCAGCTCCTCGATCCGATTTCTTCCGCACTTGCGCAACTTTGTCGAAAGTTCGGTCTTGAGTCCGCAGCACTTCAGCGTTTTCTCTCTCTGCTTGACCGTTGCTTCTCGGATGAGCAAGCGAAGCAAAGCAGATCTTGGCTCAAGATCTTGGGCGTACTACATGAAGGTGCGGCTCGTGAACGTGTGCGTTGTCGGTGATGATTACATTAGGAATCCCAAAGCGGCAAACAATTGACTGAAGAACTTCTTGCTGATTGTCTTGTCACCTTCCTCCTGGTTCCACTTCGGCCACTTTGTGAACTTGTCGATTCGGCGTACAAGTACTCAAAGCCACCGATAGCTTCGGGGAAGGGGCGAGGATGTCGAGCCCAGGACGAAAAGGGCGAGGATAAAGGGATCGTCTGGAGAGCTTGAGCTGGTTGGTGTATCTGTTTGGAATGGGCGGCATGCTTCACACTTTGTTACTTGTGCGGTTTCATCTGGAGGCTTCGGCGGAAGAAACCTTGCGGAAAGCTTTGCGGCAAGTGCTCTTCTTGCCAATGTGGTGACCACATATGCCTCCATGTATCTCGCCAGCAGCTTACATCCATCTTCGGCAAATGCACTTCAATTTTACACGTTGAGTCTTCTTACATGCAGGATGTTGTCAACAAACTGGTACATACTTATTGCCGGGCTACTTTTCCGCTTCTCCTTGCTCTTGGGAAGTTCTCTGTCTGAAGGAAATGGGCGATTCTTTGTGCCCATCTGGAGCTTGTGGCTCGACAACAGGACTAAAGGCTCATCTATCACTGCGGGAACATCAGCTTCCACAGCAGGACACTGTGGGTCCGGAGCTTGATGATCCCGGCAAGCATGCGGGCGAAGCTTGTCGAGGCGTCTGCTTCAGCGATACAAACAGCATGGTTTGTCGGACAGACTGCTCCTCGATGATATTGTGTTGATTTTAGGGACCTTCTTGGCGGCGGCTTGGGGAGCTCTGCGGAAAGTAGTCGCCGAAACCAATTTTCTCTTCTTGCTCTGTCTGTTGATGGTGTTACGGTTGGCTGAGTCAGCTTGAGCACAAAATTCCTGGTTCCACAGGTAACTTGAGTGCGGCACATTTGGAGAAGGCCATCAGCTATATCATTACGAGCTCTTGGAGCGTGTTCCATTTGCAAGCCTTCAAAGTGCTCTTCTAGCTTTATCACTTCATCGGCGTAAGCTTCCATCAGCGGACTCGATAATCTTTATTCACTTGGCGGACGACAAGTTGCGAGTCCCCGACAATGAGCTTCTTGATCCCAAGGTCTACCGCAATCCACGAGACCGGCAAGCAAACCTTCATACTCTGCGGTATTATTTGTTGCTTGTTCCTTGGGAAAGTGCATCTGGACTATGTACTTGAGGTGCTCTCCGGTGGGTGCGATAAGTAACGCGCCGGCCCGGCGCCTGCGTGAGCACCATCAAAGTACATCAGCCACTCTTTATTTGCCTCCTTGACGGGGATGCTCGTCTCTGGAATCTCTTCATCTTGCGTCGGCGTCCATTCTGCTATGAATTCCGCCAATGCTCTGCTCTGGATAGTTGAAGTGCTTTCAAACTTGAGACCAAAGCTTGAAAGTTCCAGTGCCCACTCGACAATCCTGCTGTTGCTACGGATTTTGTAATATCCTCTTCGTGAAGCGAGTGACAACTGTTATCTCATGTGCTTGGAAGTAATGGCGCAGCTTTCTCGAGGCCATGAGGAGGCGGCAACTTCTACACACAGTACCTTGACCTAGCCCCTGCGAGAAGGCCGACAAAAGTGGTGGCGCTGCACCATCCTTTTTTGTATCTTATGCAACCCTGCGCTGATCTGTTCTTATCGGGACGAGCTTGTGGCGAGGCCCCCTTGTCGCTGGATGTACCTGCCTCGGTTGCGGCTCATCATCGCCTCCCTCTCCGCTACTAACGCAGCACTAACCACTTGATTGGTTGCCGCTATATCTGCAACAACTTCTCTTGTGGCTTAGGTGCGACAAGTATCAGTGGAGGACAGTATCTCTTCAAGTCTGTGGCGCAGCCTCCGCCCGAGTCCATTTCATTGGACCTGCCTTTTCAAAATCTTGAAAAATGGTAGAGGCGCTCAGCAGAACTTAGAGATAAACCTCTTTGAGCAGCCGCATAACCGGCAAGCCTTCTTACATCCTTGGCGCTTTGGTGCTTCAATCTGCTCAATGGCCTTGATCTTGTCGGGATTGGCTTGATTCCCGTTGAGATACAAAGAACCGAGAAGCTTGCGGAAGGGACTCCAAACACGCACTTCTCGGGGTTGAGCTTGAGGTTGATCTTGCGCAGATTTGCAAATGTCTCATCAAATCCTGAATCGAGTTGCTTTGTCCTTGCTTTTGACCACTATGTCATCCATGTGGCTTCTACATTTACGTGTATCTGCGGCTCAAAGGCATCATGGACTACTCTTGCAAAGTTGAACCAGCATTCTTTAAACGAAAGGCATCCGTATGAAGCGATCGTGCCACATGGTGTAATGAATGCGGTTTTCTCTTCATCCTCTTCTTCCATGAAGATCGATGATATCTGAATATGCATCAAGAAAGCAGCGAGATCACATCCAGCCGTGGAGTCAACAATCTGGTCGTCGTGGCAAGGAAATGGGTCTTTGGGACAAGCTTTATTAACATATGTAAAGTCAATACAAAGTCTCCATTTCCCATTAGCCTTCGTAGAACTACAGATTGGCCAACCACGTGGGATGGAGTACTCCTCGACAAGTCCTGCTGCTTCCAACTTCTTGATTTCTTCGCTATGAACTCTTGGCGCTCCTTTGCTTGTTTCCTAACTTTTTGCTTGCGGGCGGGCGGCGTGAGGACAGACAGCTAGGTGGTGCTCAATTACTTTCACAGGAACACCGGGGATGTCGGATGGTTGCCATGCAAACACATCGACATTCGCCATGAGGAAAGCAACGAGCTTCGCCTTCCTATTTAGGGTCAAGTGTGGCGATGGTGAAGGTACCACCGGTGCCGTCCTCCTTGGCGGGCACCTTTTGGTCTTGGCGGGGCTGCCATCATCTTCTTGCACTTGCGGTGGAGCTCGATGGTGCGTCCTCGGCGGTGGCGCAGCACTCGAAGAGGTGCGCTTGCGGAGTGGGCATCGAGCTCTTGCGGACTTGGTGGTCTTCTTCTTCCCCGGGAGCTTCAGCGGCAAGTGGTTTGCTATCTGTTGCGGCTGCTGCGTCGGTAAATCTTGTCGGCACAGATAAGCGCATCCTTCTTGTCGCCATGGACAGAAATGGCGCTTATCGGTCCGGGCATCTTGAGTAAGTTGTAAGCATAATGAGGCGGCCATGAACTTGGCGAGTCTTTGGGCGGCCAAGTATGCCATTGTAGGGCAATGGGAAATCGGCAGCGTCAAGCGTGACCCTCTCGGTTCTGAAATTGAGCTCGCTGCCAAATGTTACCGACAGCGTGATTTTCCCTTTGGGCTTGCTCCTTCTGGGTTGATTCCTTGGAAAGTACCGGTTTCTTGAGCTTCTTTGTCGAGGATTTGAAGCTTATGGAGCCTTTAGAGGATATTAGGTTCAGGCCGGCCCGCCGTCAACCAACATCTTTGTGACCTTGAGGTTGCGGATGGTTGGTGAGACCAACATCGGCAAGCACCCGACCGCGATGTGCGATCGGGTGATCCTCAATGTCAAAGATGATGGGCGTCTTTGGACCACTTGAGAGGTTCTTGCGACTCTATGGATGGTTCTGCTGCATTAACCTCCGCATCCATTGCTTGAGTTGGCGGGTGCGGTATCTGAGAAGCACCATCGTCAACACAAAGGACCTCCGTTGCCTTACGAAACTCCGGCTCATCAGCTTCATCGTCTTCCATGTCTTCGTCATCTTCATCTTCGTCTTCTTCCTTGTCGCGGCCACGGGAAGTCATCTCCTTACCGCTGCTTGGCCTTGCTTGGCGTCCTCCCGACCGGGTCTCTTCTTACTTGCTGCACCTGCACCTTCTTGGGCCTTCTCCTTGTCTACGCCGCTCGTATTCAGCTCTGTAGCTCAACAAGCTGCTCGACTTTCTTGCAGCTCACGGAGATCGTGGCCCTTAGTGCGGTTGATCTTCTGATCTTGCTTGTTGGAGCTGTCGGGCTTGTCGGCCGCCACAGCTTGGCGGTCGGCATCAGCGACAACCTCCTTGCGGAACCACTAGCCTTGGCTTTGTTGGCGGCACCATCCTTGCGGACTGCTTTCGACAACTAGTACTTCTTGGTTTTCTTCCTTACATTGTTTAGCTTGGCTCTTCCTTGCAGGCGATTTCCTCCTTGTCGATTCTGCTCCCACATTCTCTCACAGGAGTCTTCTTGCTTCTTCAGTAGCGTGCACACTTGTCGGCTAGGGCGTAGAGCTGTGGCGTCTTTCACTTACACATCGCCATCTCCTCTCTCATGCTGCGGTTTCGCACATTACGATGAAATGCTGATCACCTTGGCGGGGTGGGCGTCTGGGATGTTGTAATGCACTGGCTGAATCTCTGGATGAATTCTTGAGGACTCTCCTCTTTTGGGCAAGCAGGTGGAGCTCACTCTCTGGCCATGAGGCTTGTGGCCGCTGTGAAAGCGCCAACAAACTGGTGGCACAAATCTGCCCAGAAGAAATAGAGCCATCCGGCAAGTGCATGAGCCAAGATCGGCGTTTGGCTTGAGCACCGGGGAAAGTAGTTGGCGAGGATCTTGTCGTCTCGTCCCCCGCAGCCTGCACTGCGATGGTGTAGATCTTTGAGGAACTCCGATGGGTGTGTCCTGCCATCATACTTCTCCGGCTTTGTCGGCTTGAAGTTTTTCTTGTCGGTCCACGGACTTGCGCAGCTCACGAGTGAGCGGGGCAACCTACGCGTCTGACAAGTCGCTGGTTCCCCTGGCGCATGCATATCGACAGTGGGCCGGTGCGCTGGTCGGATTTGGCGCGCTTCTCTTGGCGCTTCGATTCGGGTTCGGCGTCTTCTTCTGCCCTTCTCGAAGAACATGGCGTTGTTCGCGAGAACTGCGGATCGGCGGCGGCTGTGGAGTCCTTGTCGAGTGGATCCGGCGAGTCGGCGATCTTGGCCTTCGGGAAGGAGTGTCGATGGCTGCACCCCAGGTCTCGTCTCCATCAGCTCGCGCCTTGTCGCCTTGCGGCTGCGAGGCACTCGGTTGCCAGCGGGGCGTCGCCGTTAAGCGAAGCCGATGAGACTACGGTGTGGCCCTCCATTCGTCGACCTTATCGGCCGTTGGAGGTAGTCTAATAATGCTGAGCTCTTGCCAAGGCTTCGCTGGTGTGGTAGGTAGCAGCGGCGTGCGGGCGAAAAGCGGGATGTGCTCGGACTCCTAACCAAGTTAGGAGGAGCAGCATCCATGGCGACCGTACTCGCTTCGTACCAACATCTTTGGTGTGCATGCGAGTCTCGAGGGCCTCGGGATCCTCAACAGCCTTGATCCAGCGGCGTATGGTGCGCGAGCATCATGGCCTTTGTCGGTCCGCGCCTCCACGAGAAGGGCGGTGAGAGATTCAGACGGCAGCGCTGCGCTGCCTTGTCTTTGGACCTGGCGGCGTTGTGGGCTCTCTCGGCGGCGCATGTTCCTCCGCCGGCGTTCCCCCACCACTGGCGGCTCCGGTGGTGGTGGGTTCGATCTTGACGGCTCTGCTGCTGCCGAGACTTCTTCTTTGGCGCCATGTTGTGAAGATGTTGATGAAGAAACTGCTCGTGTGGGCGCGGATCGCGTTCACACAGCCTCGGCGTTCCCTACAGCGCGCCAAAGATGTCGGGGAGAGGCGATCGTGTCCCACGAACACCTATGGGACTGGGTCCCTTGTGGTTCGGAGGGCGGAGATTGCACAAAGCGGATCGAGCGATGCACATGAGCAGATTACCCAACCGGAGCTCTCGGAGATAATACTCCTCTGCTGCTTTTGTGGATTATCTTGTGTTCTTGCTAGGGAGCAATGAGAGCTACAAAACCTAGCTGGCGTGGTCTCGTATGAGTAGGATGAACTAAGCGGAACTGAACGAACCCTTTCTCGTTGCACTTGGGCCTCCTTTTATAGGCACAAGGGGTCACCACATGTGGCAAGTAGACAAGGGTAAGATAGTAAAAACATAGGATGGTACACGCTTTATACGGTGTCTGATGGTCTATACCTAACTCGGCGGCAAGGGACAAAGTCATAAATGCCCATCTCGATCGCTGAACGATTATATGAGGGACCGTCAAGTGCGCCTCCGTTTGCCACGAGGTAGCTTGTCGCGCCGCTTATCGCTGCTCCCGCTGGCTGCACAGCCCGTCGACCGCGTGCTTAGGAAGGCCCCATGGCGACACGTTGGCGGATGGCTGGAAGCGGAGATGAAGAGGTCACTTGCATGGCGAGCACCTTGCAGCGGCAAGGTTCTTGTCGCTTCGGGAGCTTGTCGCTCACCAAGCCTTCCCGGCAAGCTCCTCTTGCCGGGGCCTTGTTTCCTTCTCGCCGTGAGTGGCCTTCCCGGCAAGCTCCTCTTGCCGGGGTCTTGATTACTTTGTTCTTGAATGGTTCCAAAGGAGCTGTTGAGGATCTTGGCGGTCACCGAGTCAGCCCCGCCGCGGGGTGCTGCAACTGTCCGTGCACGAGTTCGGGATACTAGGGTACCCCTACTCTAGTACACCGACACTATATGCTAGTTCAAATAAATTTACACTAGAGTTGACCTAGCTCTATAGCCTAGTAAAAATAATTTTACACTAGAGTTGAACTAGCACTATAAGCTAGTTGAACTAGCTCTATAAGCTAATTCAAACATTTTTACACTAGAGTTGAACTAGCTCTATAAGCTAGTTCAAATAATTTTACACTAGAGTTGAACTAGCTCTATAGCCTAGTACAAATAATTTTACACTAGAGTTGAACTAGCTCTATAAGCTAGTTCAAATAATTTACACTACAGTTGAACTAGCTCTATAGCCTAGTACTAATAATTTTACACTAGAGTTGCACTAGCTCTATAAGCTAGTTCAAATAATTTTAAACTAGAGTTGAACTAGCTCTATAGCCTAGTACAAATAATTTTACACTAGAGTTGAACTAGCTCTATAAGCATACAAAAAAATTAGACTAGACTTGAACTAGCTCTATAAGTTAGTTCAAATAATTTTACACTAGAGTTGAACTAGCTCTATAAGCTAGTTCAATTTTTACACTATAGTTGAACTAGCTCTATAAGCTAGTTCAAATAATTTAAAATAGAGTTGACCTAGCTCTATAGCCTAGTACAAATAATTCTACATTATAGTTGAACTAGCTCTATAAGCTTATACAAAAAATGTAGACTAGAGTTAAACTAGCTCTATAAGCTAGTTCAAATAATTTTACACTAGAGTTGTACTAGCTCAATAAGCTAGTTCAAATAATTTTACACTAGAGTTGAACTAGCTCTATAGCCTAGTACAAATAATTTTACACTAGAGTTGAACTAGATCTATAAGCTAGTTCAAATAATTTTAGAACTAGAGTTGAACTAGCTCTATAGCCTAGTACAAATAATTTTACACTAGAGTTAAACTAGCTCTATAGCCTAGTTCAAATAATTTTACACTAGAGTTGAACTAGCTCTATAAGCTAGTTCAAATAATTTACACTAGAGTTGAACTAGGTCTATAGCCTAGTACAAATAATTTTACACTAGAGATGAACTATATCTATAAGCTAGTTCAAATAATTTTACACTATAGTTGAACTAGCTCTATAGCCTAGTACAAATAATTTTACACGAGTTGAACTAGCTCTATAGCCTAGTACAAATAATTTTACACTAGAGTTGAACTAGCTCTCACTACTAGGAAAAGGCCTACTAATGTTGCACCTAATTTGGCCATTAATGGCGCGTGGTGGTGCGCCATTAGTGCCACGCCGATAGTATATTTTACTAATGGCGCACCAGCTAATCGCCATTAGTATCAGTGCTACTAATGGCGGACCTCGATAATCACGCCCAATATGCGACCCTATCCAAAAGGAACTCGGCGGTCCCAACTAAGGATAGACCGCATATTGAAGCGCTTTACAAGGTGGATATCATTACATCAACATTACATAATACATAGGGATACATACATAAGGCACAAATGCCACAAGAATACATCAACATCATATACAAGAGAACAACATCCGACTACGGATGAAACATAAACGATAACTCAAGCGACATCCACCACTGCTAGCCCGGGCTGCCGACTGGAACCTATCCCTGATCGAAGAAGCGGAAGAAGAAGACAAGCAAGCATCGCTCTCGCGTCATGATCATCATAAACCTGTAGCTGCAACTGGTGGTGTGTAGTAATCTGTGAGCCACGAGGACTCGGCAATCCCATTACCATGGGTATCAAGACTAGCAAAGCTTAATGGGAAAGGAAGGGGTAAAGTGGTGAGGTTGCAGCAGCGACTAAGCATATATGGTGGCTAACTTACGCAAATGAGGCGAGAAGAGAAACAAAGGCAGTCGTCAACTAGCAATGATCAAGAAGTGATCCTGAACACCTACTTCGTCGAGACATAACCCGAAACCGTGTTCTCCTCTCGATCAACCCGAAAAGAGACACTCCGATTCGCTTTACGGTTGGTGTATTTTAATTGAGATCAACCGGGTTTTCTACAACGGACATTAACAAATTCCCATCTGCCACATAACGCGGGCACGGCTTTGAAAGTTCAAACCCTGCGGGGTGTCCCAACAACCCATGATAAGCTCTCGCGATCAACGAAGGATATTCCTTCTCCCGGGAAGGCCGATCGATCTCGGAATCCGGCTACAAGACATTCGACACAATAAAACAAGTCCAGCAAAACCGCCCGATGCTCCGACAATCCCGATAGGAGCTGCACATATCTCGTTCTCGAGGGCAACACGGATGAGACATCCTCTGAGTAAAACCAAACCTCGAGTTGCCACGAGGGGCCCATGATCTACTCGGTTCGGGCCAGCACTTAGAAGAAACTTTGGTCAGGGGGCTAAGTAAAGATGACCCTTGGGTTAATTACTCCCAAGGGAAAAATAGGTGGTGGTGAGGCAAATAGTAAAACCAATGTTGGGCCTTCTTTGGAAAAGTCTTATTCAAAGCAAACTGTCAGGGGTCCCATAAATCACCCGACCGCGTTAGGGGCGCAAAATCCGGGAACATAATACCGATATAGCGGAAACTAGAGGCGGCAAGAGTGGAACAAAACACCGGGCATAAGGCGAGCCTTCCACCCTTTACCAAGTATATAGATGCATTAATTAGATACGATATATTGTGATATCCCAACAAGTAAACATGTTCCAACAAGGAACAACATCTCCATGTTCAACAAGGAACAAACTTCATCTTCACCTGCAACTAACAGCGCTATAAGAGGGCTGAGCAAAGCGGTAACATAGCCAAACAACGGTTTGCATAGGAAGGGTGCAAAAGGTTAGAGGCTGACATGGCAGTTTGGGATGGCTTGATAAGCAGGTAATAGGTAGCGCAGCATAGCGATGAAAGCGAAGCAACTAGCATAGCAATGATAGTAGTGAGATCCAGGGTAGCGGTCATCTTGCCTGAAATCCTGCAAGGAAGAAGAAGCGAGTCCATGAAGAAGATGAGCGAGTCCATGAAGAAGATGAGCGGATGAAGCCGAACCAAGCGTGAGCGAGCGAATCCTCACGATCATAGCAAGCAGGAACTAACAAGAAGAAGCACACAACATAGTAAACACACCACACATGAACAAGACATGATGCACAACAAGCATGATGCATGACAAGACTACATGAAGCTACTCATGGCAGAGATGATGCAAACAAGAACAACACATCAAGGCAAGTTTAAATGAGGCGGAAACAACATAGAACAATTCGGTGCGTCCTCATATGCAAATTTCGAAATTGGTCCAGATCTGAATAACTTTATGTTCAAGTTGTTAAACAGCAAGTTAATATGCACCACGATGATCTACGAAATTCTAGTCAAGTTACATATAAAGTTCATTAGATTGAGACTCGACCTAGAAGATATGAGCAAAACAAGATAAGCATGGCATTGATGCAAAATGCATACAAACATCAAGCAAACACCTCAAAACAAGGATGCAACATGATAATATGAAACTACATGCAAAAACAAGCAAGTTTCATATAGAGCACACTCAAAAGCAGACAGCGGTTCAACACATACACTCTATACAAGTTTAAGGGATAAGCTGTCCAAAACAGCAACTAGGCATATTGCAAGCATCAAAACAACTTGCTACAGCAC
>JAHIAM010004594.1:0-26931 GCA_021605205.1 Aegilops longissima
GCTGCCTCGGCGTCGTCGAGCGGAGAAAAGATGCACTTCCTCCCTTTCCCGGCGGGAGGATGCGGCTGATCGGTGACCAATGGTAAGAGAGAGGCCACGCCTCCCTTTCCCTGGCGGACGGGATGCGGCGGATCGGTGACCAGCGGTGAGAGAGAGAGCCACCGCAGCCTTGTGTGAGATACTCGAAGGCGACAAACCCGGGCATGCAAGGCTCCATTGTATATAGTGGCGGACTACCTTTTCTCCATAAAAATCGTTTTATAATTCGTATGCGTGCCATTGGCGCTATAACTTTATTTAAAAATAACAGCGAGCGTCGAACTTTGTTTGTGCGCGTGGTACCACGACCTCCCTAGGTAAACAACCCTGAGCGTTCAAATTATACGTGGGCTGCCATTTCATAAAGAAATGAGCTCCACCGTGTACCTTGGAGTGTGGCTGGGCACAAAGCGTGAAATCGTGCATGGTGCACCTATTCTCTTCTTGTATACATACACCACCTCGTGGGGTTGTGTGAAGAGATACAAACCTAGAGAGATATAGTGTGTGGGTTCTTGAGAGTTTTTTTTGGGGGGGGTTCAATCAAAAATGTAACATATGCAATGTGTGTGAAATAGAGTCTTGGATATAACATTATATAGAGGCGATCCACGAGAAGAGTGGAGGTATCACCGTCTTGAGGTGTCCATAGAATCGAAAGAGGGATGATGTGTGTGTGTGTCTTGTGTGTGTCGATAAAGTGCCATCAATTTGTGTGGCCACGTCAAAGATATAGAGTGGCTGGCCCTCTTTGGAGCGTGAGAGGGACATGTGCAGTTTGTCTGTGGCATGGATACCTACTGCGCTCTGACTATCGGTGTGTGGTGGGGGAAGGAGGCCCAATTAACTATAGAGGTACAATGGCTGGTATATGTGTGGAGGAGGAGAGGCCTACCTCATGTATTGGAGATCGATCTGCCTCATGTATTAAGGGAGATTGATCGGCATCCATGCATATGTGCATAGAGGAATAAGGTTGGGAGAGGCAGAGCTAGAGTGTTGGAGGGGTGGTAGTGGGTTGCTTCTAACAAATGGTGGGATAGGCTTGCTAGACAAGCGGAGAACGCCCATAATATCAATAAGAGGAGATGGCTGCTTGTTATGCATAGCGTGCGTGTGAGAGGCTGGTCGGGAGGCATGCAGAATGATGAGGGGGCGATGTGGCTGTGGTAAGCAGACATAACTACATAGGAAGATCAATGGCCCTTTGTTAGAAAAGGAGACATAACTTGTGAGTGCTCGATCGATGGGGGGTAGTTAAAGTCGATCGGTATATTGGGAGATCGATCGGTATACATGCATGTGTGTGTTAGAAGCAAATGAGGCGGAGGAAAGGATAGAGATAGAGGATGCATGTAGGAGGTGGTGCAGAGGCATACTAATCGGCGGGGAGGAGTGTCATCGAGAGCGATGAAAAGAGTGGTGGGAGTGAGGCATGGGCGGTGACAAGAGAAGAGGAAGCTTGTGTTTGTGCTAGGCACAGGCTAAGAGGCATATCGATCGATGTGTGCCGTAAGAAGGAGTTGGGGGCCTACACACACATGGGTGACGACCTAAAGTGAAAAGACAAATTTCGGATGGAGCTAGAGAATCTTGAGGGAGGGTGAGAGGGATCGGCGTGTGCATGCACAAGAGAAAGTTAGCGCTAGCTACAAAGATAAGAGGGTTGTGTGGGTGTAAAAGCGAATAGAGATCATAATACTTCATTATAAAAGCGAATTCGGATATTTGAAGAATTTATCATAGTGTTTTAAACCGGCGTAGTGTGAATATATATAATGGTGATACACATGGTGTGTTTATGAACATGTTATACTACATTTAATATATTTTATCTCTCTCTTATAAAAGCGGAGTTTTTGATGATGGTGTCGCCATCACGCATTATAGGCCGTCGATTTATATCGGCGGATAGCAAGAAACTATGATGGTTGAAGTTGGCAACAATCATGATTGTAGATTCTTATTGAAATAGAAACGAATTCAAATTTAGTTGAATTGCAGCGGTAGTATAGACATTTGGAATGCACTAAAATGTTGGTATGAGTAGGTTACATGCATTATACAACAAGGAAAAAAATTAATCGGACATAACATGGATTCATACTCCTCCTTCCATCTATATAGGCGTAATGAGTTTTTAAGACCGCCTTTGACTATTGACAAGATTAATAGTACATGACATGCACAATGTGAAAATTATATCATTGAAAGAACCTTTCACGAGGAAGTTAACGGTTGCTTTGTGTAAGTTGCATGTCATATATCATTGCTCTAATATTTGGTCAAAGTTAGCATCGAAAAGCGCATTAGGCCCTATATAGATGGAAGGAAGTCTTTGAATAACATTTGTATAGTAAAAGGGGCAAGACTCTCTCTTTGTGTGGTGTGAATAGTTTTATTTTTTCGTTTTCTTTTGGTTGAGGAAGTGCGAATTGATTTGATGCGTACAAGTAAAATATTACTACGTTAGGCTTGTCCTAAAATTCAACTGCGTCTTGTTATATCCGAAAATTCAGATATCGTGCTCCCAAAACTGGCCTTCACAACCGCGCCTTGCTATCCGAAATTACAGCATGAAACTCCCTCCAGCTGCCAAATCCGACCGAAATCCCCTCTAACCACGAGCGAAAGGGCGCTAGTTCAAATCGGTGGGGGTACTTTTGTAACACCCTACATTTTGGACAAGCGCGTCCCTAAGTCATGCTTCACCCCCTCCCATCGCCCTTTTAGCCATTGAAATCGATCCGCCATAACCTCTCCGCTCGGCCCGAAACCCCACCCTCCTCCGTCGCCCGTCACGCTGCCCGGGAGCCTCTTCCCCGCGGCGTCGTCCACCAACAGCTCGGCGTCCCTCGTCCACCTCCTGGATGAGGATCCGTCGTCCATCTCGCCGTCCGCGGTTCAGCCGCCCGTCCTCCACCTCCAAGGGCTGCTCCGATGATCGCCTCGTCTATCGCGGCGCTCCATCCCCATCGCCTTAACTGCTCCACGAACGCAGCATCCTCACGACTCCTCGGCAAGTCAGAGCCTACTCGGCGCCACCAAGAGGTTGTACACTCATTGCCGCCCTTCTCCTTTTCTTCGACCTCCGGCGCTGGTGCTCCACCCGCACCGCCATGGGCGGCTACCTGTAAGCCGGCGCTGGCATCTCCCAGCTCTCCCCGGTCACGAGGCCCTTGGCCGGCGTCCCCCGGCGGATTCTGCTGCTGCTCCGCTCTCGCTTTCGCTCCTCTTCTTTCTGCTCGGCTCTCGCTCGTCCTTCCTTCGCCCAGTCTCTGCTGCTCTCCCCCCGCTCGTGTTCTTCTTTCTGCTCGATTAAGCCACACTTAATGGTTGAATCGACTTTTGGGTCAGCCGATTTTCAGGGGTTGAGGGCTCGCGGAGTTAAGGAAGAACCACCCTTGGGGGCGAGGCTGCGGAGAAGGTACCCCTATCTATCTTAGGGTTAAGGGTGGGCGGGGGCCTAAAGGGCTGGCAGGCGGTGTGTGAGGTTGTTTGAGGCGCTGGGGCAGCAGTTCGGCCGGTGGTGGCAGGCGGCTCGGGGTGTGCAGGTTGAAGATGACTGAGCCCTCCTAAACTACATGTCAAGTGTCTCTCTGCTACCATTGCGTTCATTTGACGGTAGCATTCAAATTCCGATTAATTTCAGTTTGACAGTTAAGTTCGAGTCAACAGTTTTACCTCATTTTGTAGTCAGGTGGTTTTTGCGATGTTAATTTTACATCCATTTTCATCATCTATTGGAATGCTATTAAATCCACTTGAGATTGCGATGTCTCTTGTCTTTTTCACCTTGGCGTCTTCCTCACGGAGCTGCTCAACGGAGCGATCCATCCTGAGCGGTACAGGGCCTCTCTGATTCCTTAGATCTTCCTCCACCTCGACAACCACCTTGCCTCAACTGCTTGAAACCAACCCAATGAGGTGACACCTACAAAGAGGTTTACACTTGTTGTTCTTATTACTATACATTCCGTCGATCCATTAGGACTATTTTGGTTCAGGAAAAACATCGATCCTTTGGTTGTTACCATCACTCTAAATTTCTGCTCTCTCCACATAATCTCACCATATTTTTTTTATGCATGGGATATTTACCAATCATCTTTGAACATGTAGAAAAAGAAAGAGTTTTTTGCGGCAATACAATGTCATGAACATCGCTCCATGGTGGGTTCAATGGCAAACCCTCCCCACCCCTCGTTGTAATCAGAGGAAGATATCTTTCAGGGTTTGGGGCCCGGACTATTTGGTGTTTGCTCTACCTTGGAAATGATTTAGTCATATCATGCATATGTTGCCTTGCGGTGCCTACTTTTGACATCATATATGTCAGCTTGGTTTAGACATGTTCTATAATGCCACTGTTTAGTTTCTATATCATATATAATTAGGGTCTTATGTCTTTTTAAACCATAATATATGTGAAATGTGCAATGCCATCTGTTTAACGGGCATCATATATTTGAATGATATCTTGCCCATCCTTTTCTTCATTACATTTCCATTTTCGACAATGTTTGTACATTAAACTACTCTTCGGAATCACCATTTTGGGAGATGGAAAATTGGAGTGAAAACAAGGCCTTGAGGAGCGGTGCTACAGCGAGGATCTCTGTTGGGTCGATAGCTCCTTAGAGATGGATTGAGAGAGATGACCAATCCTATTCCCCGGTTTATGCTCTAACTTGCGGTTATCTTGCTCATATCATGCATCGGTGTCTTGCATTGCATAGTTTAGACATCATATACACAATATTCAACACCATGTTCTTAGTTGGACATCATATGAATGCCCTCTTTAGCATATAAATCACATATGTGAATTAAATGATCGATCCGATTACTTAGATAACATGTAGGTGAATTATGTCATGCGATCTGTTTAGTTATTCATCATATCTTTAATTATGTTATGCTATTATCCGTTTAGATAGACATCATATATGTGAAATTATGTCATGCTATCCTTTTAGTTAAACAATATACATTCAACTATTTCCCCTCTTTTTCCACCTATCTATTGCATCACTCTCTACAATGTTGTACATTCAACTATGTTTCTGTTTATCGCCATTTTGAATTGGGCGGGTGATGCGATTTCTAGCGTAATAAAAACACGGTCTTCAAATAAAAGTGCTACCTCTTGGTGGAATAGCACCCGGTTGTACATCCAAAGCCCGGCCCTACCACATAATCCAAACTCTAAGATTGTACCCCTCTGCGATGGAGGAAAACCAACCACCCAATCTAACCCCAACCCCGCCGATAGTAACCCATTCCTTTGACGGCACCATCTCCACAAGCTCCCAAACAAAGCGAGTAAGGCAGCTCTAGTAAAGGCCATTACTATCACGGCGAACCCCAACTCCACGGTTAAATGCCTATTCTGGAGGAAGCACAACCAACCTCGTGTTTAGCATCTTCGCATTTGATGTTGTTAAATGTTGGTATCTTCCCATCTTGGAAATATTATCTGAAGATGAAGGAAAATGCCGATTCGGTGTTTGTCCGGAGTTATGTGTAAGTAATGTTATTCATGGCAATTACTTTGCCGTCCCAACATCCTACCTCCATGATGGTTATAATCAACAAATTTTCCATTTTCTCTATAGAAGGACCGATTTGGAAACTTCGGATGAGGTAACCTGTGCTAATACCTCGCTATCTTCAAGAATGCTTATGTGGCGATTCGGATTACAGAAGAAAAGCACTTACGGAAAAATCATCAAATTCCCTTCGTTCTCTGAGACACATTCTTTGGGCGATTTTGGAGGGCCTTTTAATCTGGTCGAACCAAGAATGTGGTAAGGTCTATGAGCTCATTTTCTATTTTAAGTATTTTATTCTTGCGTCTTCTTGTACTTTGTTCATGTAGAACAAGTGCCTAAACTGAAGAACAAATGTTCTAATTTAAGATTCCATTGCTATCATAGTTCAAAAAAGCGCTAGGCGTTAATTGTGCGTTTGCCACGCCTTGCGCTTTACCAACAAGCGCATGCTTATCTTGATTATGCACTGATTATGCATAGTTATGTAAATCGTTTTAGCGCCTAGAGCCTAAGGCGCTTAAGCTGCTTAAAGCGCCTTTTAACTATGATTGCTTTGCTCTTGTATCACTATTTCTTGTCTGAACTTATTTTTAAATTGAAGGATCAATCGAAACTCAATGGCACAGTGGGTATGTTCCGCATGTTTCTTTAACAGGTTTGCTCTTATCAATAGCTCTGTTGATTTCAATTTCAATTGTGTATACAGTTGACTTTCATATCATGCACATTACTAGCATCTGTGAGCCAATAGTGTTGTTGTACATGTAGACCCGTGGTACCCATCTGAAATCTTGTTGTGCCGTGTAGTTTCCCACGCTTTGTATTCTTTCCTTCTGCTTTGTCTTGGCTGATATGATTTGAACCGTGTCTCTATTTTGATTTGGCAATACAATCATTGACCATAGGACATAGGTATATGTTTGTTTGATGCTTTTATTATGTACTAGTACTTGGCAATAGAAGACTTGGTAGTTTAATCATGTCCACCTTACTAATGAACTGGTTCACCAAAATGAGTTTCATATACTAGTACATACTAAACTTGTTATGTATACCTTGTTTCTTCTTTTAGAATCTTGAGAATATTGGGAAGAGTGCCTTATTAAGCAATGGTAAAGGAAGTAATGCAGATAAGGTTCAGGATAGTGACACATCCTTGTTGGTCTCCAACAAAGCTGATAAAACAACTAAGGAAGACTATCTTGAAGGCAATGAGACAACCCCAAAGTCTGTCTTGGTTTAGTGTTGAGTTCTGGCCACTACCACATGAACAAGCTATTTAAACTCCTTATGAATCAGTTCGGTTTCTTGAGTCTCAACTACAAGTGAAAGACATCGATCAATTTGTCTTTGCGACAAGCGGAAGGGCGAAGTCCACGGAGCATTGGATGCATACTTACGGTGCAACAACAAGCGTTGGAGGATTCTAGCACCAAGCAGGACAAAGCTAATCAGCTTGCTAAGCTTATTGCGGCATGGTGAATACCGAGGATAACGTTTCTTGAGCTCTTGAAGTTGTTTTAGTTATGCTCTTGTTTCTTGCCGCGTTTATTTGCCTTTGGTGGCCAATTTTGGACCAAGTGTATTTAATATCTTGTTTGTTCCCTATATTTGCCTTGGTGGCGAACTTTGATGCCAGTGGATGTAATATGTGTAATAGCGGTAATAGGCTAGCCTTAATTGCTTGCTTATTTATTTCCTTATTGTCTTGTTTAGTTGTTTGCTTGTAGTCATTGCAGTTCTTTTTACGTGTTTTTCTAGTGGCCATAATAGCCTATTTTTTGGTAACTAGGCCAAAATAATCATGGCAACACAGGATTTTGTAACCATGGGCCTCCTGCGGACCGTATGATCCATGGGCCTTCGTTGGCCGTAGGACCATTGGCCTTCTATATGGGCGTAGGATCCATCGACCTTCTATCTGAGCCTTAGGGAACAATGGGCCTTCTACGGGCCATAGGGTCCATGGGCCTTCTATGGCCATACTATCCATGGGCCTCATACGGACCGTGGATCCATGGGCCTTCTACGGAGTGTATCATCATTTAGCCAATCATGGGTCGTACTATTAAGTGGACCATAATGGGCGTTAATAGGCGTGTTGACAACTCTATGAAAACAATAGCGGTTTTTTGACATAACGACCCAGCGTATTAACGGTCCACAGCGGGCGGTATGACGGGCTGAATTTGGCCCTAAGCGAAAATAGCGATGTGAGCGTATGTAACGAATGTTGCAAATGAGCCCAGAATCAATGGGCCACGAGAAGGCGAAAGATAACAGGGCTAAAGCGGCAATGGAATAACGGGCGTTAATGGGTATAAAGTGATACCTTTATTCATTACGGGCCGATTCACGGGCGTTAATGGGCCAAAGTTACAAAGGTCCTCATATGGGCGAAAGAAGTCATGGGCCATGTCGATTGTCAAAACGGCGGATCTCGGGTAGGGGTCCCGAACTGTCGTCTAGGCGGATGGTAACAGGAGACAAGGGACCGCGATGTTTTACGAGGTTCGGGCCCTCTCGATGGAGGTAATACCCTACTCTGGCTTGATTAATATTGATGATATGGGTAGTACAAGGTAGATCTACCACGAGATCAAGAGGCTAAACCTAGAAGCTAGCCTATGGTATGATTGTTGTTAGATCCTACGGACTAAAACCCTCAGGTTTATATAGACACGGATAGGTTAGGGTTACCTGAGTCGGTTACAATGGTAGGAGATCTACATATCCGTATCGCCAAGCTTGCCTTCCGCCAAGGAAAGTCCCATCCGGACGGGGCCGAAGTCTTCAATCTTGTATCTTCATAGTCTTGGAGTCCGGCCGTGATGATAGTTGGCTATCCGGACACCTAATCGAGGACTCCTCATTGTAACCCTGAACCAGGCTTGATGGCAGCCAGTCCGGTAGCATATTGTCTTCGACATTGCAAAGCGGGTTCCTCCTCCGAATACTTCATAGAAGGTTTTGAACACAAGGATGAGTGTCCGCTCTTGCAAAACAAGTTCCACATACCACCAAGTAGAGAATAATTTTTGCACCGGATCTGCTGGCGTATTCATGGCGTGACATCACACCATGACATGAACCTTTATATGAATCGTTTTTTACGTTCCACCTCGGTAAGCGTTTAGCGAGGCGGTTTCCTTAGCGCGTCTTATCAAAGCATAGATCGTTCCCCCTTATTCAGGATTCTCATCAATACGGACGTGGGTAACCCATCCGGCGCCATGATTCTGGCGCTTAGGAGATAAGCGAGTTTTTACCGGTGGTGGAGACGCATAACCCGTCAAATCCATATAAGGGATAAGGATCCACCTTTTCACCTCGCCTTCTTCCTCCTTTGCTCATCCATTTCCGCCTTTTCGAGCTCCAGCGCCCAAATCCGCTTTGGCCTCAGCCTTCTCCAACTATGTCGGAGCCAGGAGGCGGGTGGATGGCCTCCTCAAATCACGGAGGGCACATCACAAAACTGAGGCCGCGGATACTTGTCGGCGACGCCGCGCATGGCTGCCCCGATCAGGGGCAGCTCATTCCAACCCCAGGCCCCATGAGAGAGGTGGTGTTTCTCCCCACTTCCTCAGCGGACTAGGTTTTCCACTTCACCCATTTGTCCAAGGGCTCATGTTCTACTACGGCCTGGACTTCCACGATCTGGCCCCGAATTTCATCCTCAACATCTAAAGCGTTCATCGTGCGTGTGCAAAACCTTCCTCTGCATCCAGCCCCACCGGACTATGGCTGAAGATCTTCAATGTCAAGCCAGAAGGTAGTGGAAGCTGCCGCGTAGTGGAGTGGGCGCTGCCATAGTTAACAAGATGGCCAAGATCCTATAGCTCAAGGCTCCTTTGTGGAGACCATAAAGGGGTGGCAATCGGGGTTGGTTCTACATCACCGAGCAGCGACTCAATGATAGGTGGCGGCCCCAATTCCGATCTAGCTTTTACACACGGCTCTCGTCATGGAAAGAAGCAGGCACGGCGTGAAATTAAGAGGTAATACTCCGGACTCAAACATGCGTCCGAAGCACTGGTGGACAAGAATCTCGGGCTTATCCAGCATAATCCGGAGTGATGCTCATCGCGGATTCTCCCATACCAACAGCGGACCTTCAAATTGTGGGAGTTGATTGGCCACGACACCCAACTCTGAAAAGGCTCTTGACACTACATGCGAAGATGCTGGAAGAATCTTGTTCAGGCGGCAAAGGCTCCCACATCCTTCTCCGAAGGAATCGCAGATTCAGCTCGCGTCAAGGCGGTGAGTTATTTACCCTTTATAGGACTCTTTTTTTCATAGTTTGACTCTGTCACGGGATCAAAACTCCTAACCTTTGGCAGGACTGGCTAAAGGCGTCCGACAGATTCTGTCAGCCCCTGACCCGAAGAATGGCCGGATTGTGAGGCTGCTGGCTCCGGCACTCCCGTGGTCTGGAGAAGAAAACCAGAAGGAGGCCACGGGGAACTCGAAGGAGCTCCGGCGCCCGAGTCTTGATCGGACTCACGCCCAACAACTCTGACGAGAATCCTCCTCACGAGGAAGGAGGAGGAAAAATAAGCCTCTCCCAGTGGGGAAGAGAAGAAAGGAAAGCCGCCCCAGCTGAGGGAGGCGGAGAATCAAGAGGAAGGACCCTTCCTGGGACTTCTCCACCAGCGGCCAAGCGGCTGACGGAGGAGTGGCCAGCAAGGGCCAAGCCCTAGCGAGATCGTAAGTGTCCGGATCCCCATGGCTTTTTCATTGCATAGTGTTCTCTAATGCGAACAATCATGCAGCCCAGCCCAAAGGCGAGCTCGTCCCTTCATCGGCGGGTCCACAGGTTCGTCGGAAATGGAGAGTACTTCACTTCGGCTGCCTCCTCACCTCCAGCTGTGGGCGGCCGAGGTAGGGCCCCAAGGGGGCCTGGTCAGAGGAGGTGGCGGGGAGGCGCCCGCAAGGCAACCTCCGGACTCGAGCGCGTGGGGCGAGACCCCGAGGGCTCTAAGCCCGACCCTCATCCGGACTCCATCTGCGGAACCTTGGTGATTCCGAGTCAGCACAGATCCTTCGTAGGAAGGGTAAGGCAGCAGTGTCCTCCGTCCAACGGAGGCACGGATAAGCTCTTGGAGGTGTAAGCGCCTCCATCGAGGAAGCACCGCCTTGTCATGAGTGTGGTGATCCGAAAGTTGAGTCCGCCAAGTGGGCTGGTGAAGCACTACCAGCCTTCTAACGAGGCTTTGAGGTGAGTTTAGAATATGTAAAAATATTACGCATAGACAGTAGCCCCGATGCTTAGTTGGTGTTAGGAAGAAAAGCGGGACTAAGGATCTAAAAGATATCTGTGAGTCTAACATAAGTATGTCAATATGGGAATGCAGGCTGCGCTGTGACCTCTGCCCCTTGCTGGAGGTCAATGCATTGAGCGAGCCTCGGCGGTCCGAGAACAGCTCGGCCTTGCCAAAAGCAGCTCGAGGACAAGGAAGGTAAGTAATACCTTATTAAAGAAATACCTTATAGAAAGGATTGGTTGCAAAAATGACAAGAATAACAGTGGGTATTGTAGGGGCCCACGAGCAGGTGCTACCCTAAAGGAAGCGATGTCATGGCCCAAAGCTCATGACGCGTGCCTATGGCCGAGAGAAGCGGAGGAGGCGGGTGGCGGAGGTGCGGCAAGAGCTCCGAGGCTCTCATGGAAAAACACGAGAGTTTGGGCGTGACTCGAAGACTCAAGAGTCCGAGCTCGCCTCGGCTCTTGAAGTGCCAAAACCGCTAAGGCGAATTCAAAAAGCCCTCCAGAAATTGAATCATTAAAAGCGATAGCGGGGTAAGGCATTCTTTATACAAAGCAAGCATGTGAAAGTGAATTACCTATTACTTACCGGTTCGGAGCTCTCCGGGAGCATTCGCGGATCTGCCCGTAGTGTGTTTGATGTTGCCGTGTTCTACGCGCCAAGGAGGAGCTTCGGCGGAGAAGGTGTTCTAGTCTCGGTATCTGAGGCGGACATCTGGTGCCCCTAAGCGACCAGGTGAAGCAGCTGGTCGAGCTCCACAAGTGCCGAACAGGCCATGAAGGCCTCATAGTTGGTTTGTGGCCATTGGAAGCCATGCACGGGAGCTACTTTGGGCTAGTCAGCGGTGGCTGGTGGATGCTTGTCCATGGATTGAAGTCATCAAAGCGCTCCGTGCTGTATTGAAGGTGCCGTCGGGCCTTGCCCGTGCTAAAGTGCCTTGGGGCAAAGCTGGATCTTGGAGAAGCTTGTGACGACGGACCACCGAAGGGCAAGGAGCATCATGCCCGAAATGTACTATGAGGCGTCTGAAGAGGTGCCCGCCGTATAGCGGATGAGTGCTCCAAGGATGTAATTTTTGAATAGACTAGCATTTGTTATCTGTCTGCTGAAAACTTGTTCATATCGCTAAGCAAGCGCTTGTTAATTTAAAATATTACCTTACAATGCGACCGTTTATCAAATTTGAGAGATGGCAAGTCGTTGGCTTACCGCCCCATGCCACAGTCTTTGGGGTGTTCGGGATAAACTTGGCGCTCTTGTTCCCATTCTTGGGTCCATCGAGGCGCTCAAGCAGCGAACAAGGCAACGGACTTATAATGCTTGAACACTCTCCTTAGCCATAGAATTCTATAATTTTAAATTTAGTGAAGCCCCTAGTATTCGAGAAGCCGAGTTAGGCGCTATCACGCCTTGGCGGACAATGCAGTTCCTCGCTCTAAGCGGCATAAGTCTTTAGGGACTCAAAGAAACCTCTCGAACAGCGACCGACTCTCGCCTTATCATGCGTCAGTTTAGCTTTCTCCTGAGGTGCTCAACCCAGCTCAACGGGCACAATCGCGATGGTTCTCCGGTGCTACCTTAGCCGATATAGGAGCGTAAGGTACCAAAACATGGGGCAGGCAAACCCAACTATTGACCCAAGACATGATTGAGCCGATGCATATAATGCTATAAGTTGGGTGCCGCACTTGTGAAAGTGTTGGACTTATCACACCATAATTTTGGGGTACTTAAGCCCCTGGTGTATTAGAGTACCAAATTATGCAGTTTGCAATGTCATAAATGAACATATATAATGGGAAAGAGTGCAATAATAGGCAAGAGCTATATATTGGTTATTAGAAAAGCGCAAATAAAAGCGAGCGATACAAATTGTGCGATAAGTAAGGGATGGGACTATTTAACATGTCCCCCTCGAGGAGTAAGCTCGGGATGGTATGTAAAACAGGTATAATGCTCGTAGTAGAGACCACACGGACACTCGAGGCAGTTTTACCTTCCACGGCTGTTGCATCGTGTATTGCGGCGAATGCGGACGGAGACTACGGAAGCGAGTCACGAAAGTAAGAAAAAATAAAAAATAAAAAAAGGACACAATCGGGGCCCACAGTGCGGTTGAGCCGCGTGCAGGCGTCTGTGTCGTGCCCTCCTTATGCCCATGGTATCTCGGGCGTAGTTATGTGCAGCGTAATCTGGCCAGCGGTTTGGGAGAGGCTGGGGTTGTGGCGGATTGCTATCGTGCTTGAATCGTGCGAGGCGGTCTTGTTGTAGAGTTACTCGGTAGCGGCTTAGCGGTGTCCGGACGTTTAGTGGCGGACTTCGAGAATTCTTGTGAGAGCTGCTTTGCACCTCCGCGCGAGGCGCCGTGTGCTCCTCCATTCGGAGAAGGCGTTGGCGTTTCCATCGACCGTGATTACTCCTCGAGGCCTGGCATCTTGAGCTTGAGGTATGCGTGGTGTGGCACCGCATTGAACTTTACCGTGCGGTTCGTCAGAGCAATGCGTGATAACCGGCTGCGGAATGGGACTATGTGAAGATTAAATCTTAACCCGGAAGTTATCCGGGGATCCGAAGACCACTTGAGTGTAAGCGAGCCTGTACAATTGGCCTCTACACCTGGTATTCGCCTTTAAAGGTCGTCTTTGTGGGTTTAATCCTTGAGGGTCTATGCCCATTTTACGCCTTGTATCGATAAAGCAGAGTTCGAGGCTGCTACCGCCTCCATCGGGACTCTAGTGAGTGAAATCCGTCAATAATTGGGTCAAGAACCAATGCGGCGAAACCGCCGTGGCGGATGCTAGTGGGGTGGTCCCTTGATCGAAGGTGATCGGGCAGGAAGACCATGAGTTGAACTTGGGGTGGCGGCTCCATCGCATATCGTCCCTTAGTGCGCTTCGCTCCCTTTTGGGTATGTGGGTTGCGTATATCATATTCACCGTCCGCACTTGTGGAAGCCCTTACATCCTCTATTGCTTTCGGCGGGGCTCTTCCTCGTCGTCGCTATACAGCCTTGTCATTGAGTTGGACACTTAACTTGCCTTGCTTGAACACCCAACAATCCTGTTGGTGTGGTTGGCTAGTTTTCGGGGGTGCCATGTATACGGCAGCGATCGAGTATTCGAGTCCAAGTTGGGCCGGGCCCTGGTATTTCTTTTGAATGGCTTCTTTCGTGACCGGGTTTAGAGCCTACGAATCCGGCATTAGCGTCGTATCTTGACATTATAAATGCGTTAATGCGGGGCTTGTTCTTATTCTTGTCGGCGACCTGCCATTGCTTTCCTTGGTATCCGAACTATCAGGGTGTTTGGCCAAGTTGTTGCTTGAGCTAACTAGCTGTCCTCTCCAGCATAGCGGGTCATGAGTAGTGGTGAGGGCTGCCATGGATTTGACTTTTCTGTCCTAGGTGCTGGGCTAGCCACTCGTCGCGGATGTTATGTTTGAAGGCTGCAAGTGCCTCGCATCCGGACGGTCGGCGATTTGATTTTTCTTGGTTAGGAACCGTGTCGAGAATTATGCGGCGATTCTTGGCTGCTGGATTATGTGGCTGAGGTCCGGCGTCGGTGAGTCGCACATATGTGCCTGGAAGTTATCAAGGAATCACGACTTCGGGTCCTCCCAACAACCAATTGATTCTGGTGGCAAGCTGTTAAGCCAATGCGAGCTGGTCCTTTAAGCTTGAGTGGGAGGTATTTGATGGCGTGTAGATCGTCACGCGGGCCATGTGGATATGGAGGAGTAGTCCTCGATCCAAACCGGGATCTGTTGTGCCATCGTATGATTCGATGTTCTGGGTTTGAAACCCTCGAGGATTTGATGATCTATTACTTCATCCGTGAAGCATAGTGGGTGTCTTGGCGCCTACTGTATTGGGCTATATCACGGCGTAGCTCATATGAGCTTTGTCTCTGTGTTCCGCCGGCGGGTTTCTTGTATCCGGCGTGAAGGTAATCATCCGAGTGGTTGGGTGCCCGCGATCCGTGGATTGATCTTGTATGTTTTGCCTTATCCTCCAATATATCTACCAAGTCCGGCACGTTTTCCGTGCCTTGGTACTTTGAGCAGCGTCGAGTGCGGCTTGAATGGAGGTCTAGAGGCCTCTCGTCGCTGACCCGCAGGGGTGGCGGTCGGCCCGCATCATGCGCTGGTGATGTGGGTGCTTCCTCCTCGATCGAGCAACAGCCTGCGTTTGGGGTAGCTTTTGGAGGCGTTCGAGTTCATACTCTTGGCTGCAGGACTTTAGTCCATCTATCGAGCTAACAGGTCTTGGTCAGCTCTAAGCTTTGCTGCTTTTCTTGAGGCTGCTTGCCATGGCCATAAGCCTGCGTTTGAAAGCAGCTCTGTTGGCGGGATCCTCGGGCACGACAAATTAAATAAATCGTCGAGGCTTGCCTCATCTTCGGAGGGCGCATAATTATCGTCCTCTACCTCTTTTACGCCGCTTGTAAATGCGGTCTTGCTTCTCCCTCCTCCTGCGCTGAGTCCTGCTGGAGGGGTTGATCTTCAACCTGTCAAAGGTGTTATTGTCTCCGTGCGGAATCACCGTTTCTTGGCGGGATTTAGAAACGGCGCCCGTCTGGCGTCGGCGTTGGGTTGTTTCTTGGAGGGTCATCCTCCGCCGTTCCATCGCCATTCCCATCTTTTGGGATGTCCACCATGTATATGTCATATGGCGGTGGCCTTCCGATTGCTACAATGGCGCTGGTTCTTAATCGTCTCCAGTAAATCGTCCATACCGTCGATGTCTTGGTCGAATCGAGCATGTCGGTTAAATTATCGGCGGTGGCTACAAAGTGGGTGGTGGGTGGGCGTTGAATTTCTTCGTCGTCCGCATCCCAACCTTCATGACCAGGCAGTGACTAAAGGCTCTCCCGATAAAGAGAGACTTTAGTGAATTCAGAGATGTCGCCCGAAGGCGAGTGCTGAAAGATGTCGTGGCGATGAACTCCATAACGGTGCCCAATCGGATTCGATTAGGCAAAGGCAGCTTGGAGGTTGAGTCGGAGAAGATCCGGCACCACAGAGTCACGGTCTTCGCAAAGACGAGGATGGAGTTCGGCTCAATCGCCATTGAGATCGTAGCCCCGGCGGTGTCAAACCACTCGTCCTCGATCGAAGTCGGCTCGAGCTAAGGGTCGAGCGGACTCTGAGTGCGGCCTCGAGGACCTGTTGTGCGAGCTAGATCGTGCCCATGCGAAGCAGATGCGGCCGCTTGGTTGTGGTTGAATCTGTTGAAGATCAAATCTCCGCGGACATCGGCCGTATAGTTCAGCTTCAAATCGACACGATGGCGGGCGTAGCTTCGATCTGCTCCGGATGGCCTAGCGAATTGGCCTGATTGCAACCGCCGAATCTGAAGATCTGTCGAGGATAAAGTCTCACCACTGGACGCGTCGTTATTGATGATTGAAGGAGCCATCGGGCCTATAGGTGATGACCGAGGAACTCTCAATGAAAGCACCAATGTCGGTGTCAAAACGCGAATCTCGGGTAGGGGTCCCGAGCGTGCGTCTAAGCGGATGGTAACGGAGACAAGGGACACGATGTTTTTACCCAGGTTGGGCCCTCTCGATGGAGGTAATACCCTACTCCTGCTTGATTAATATTGATGATATGGGTAGTACAAGAGTAGATCTACCACGAGATCGGGAGGCTAAACCCTAGAAGCTAGCCTATGGTATGATTGTTTTTAGTCCTCTGGGACTAAAACCCTCCGGTTTATATAGACACGGGATAGGGTTAGGGTTACAGTCGGTTACAATGGTAGGAGATCTACATATCCGTGTCTAAGCTTGCCTTCCACGAAGGAAAGTCCCATCCGGATCGGGGCGAAGTCTTCAATCTTGTATCTTCATAGTCTAGAGTCCAGCCAGCGGTGATAGTTGACTATCGGACACCCCTAATCCAGGACTCCTCGGGCCACACATGGGCGGAAGTTAAAAGCAGGCTGAATCATATTGGGCGGCCGGATGGCGCTCTTGGGCCTAATTCGGATGGGCGTAACGGGCCCTCGGTTGTGAGCTGTAAATGGGCTATATCACGAACATGACGTTAACGAGCTTTAGTCGGCCGACCCGCCACCTTTTGACCAAGTCAAGCGGGCGGCCTTTTCACTGGAATGGGCCTCTGTTGGGCGTGCCACATGTCGCCATATCATAAGCGCCTTCGGTCAATGAGCGGATGACATCTGTCCCAGCGGTGGCCGACACTGTTTGCTCCAGCCAATGATGATTTTACCGTGGAAAATCCCCATTGGTCGGGCATTAGCAGGTTATCGGATCAAAACCCGACCGATAAGCTAACGTGTTCATTACGATGGATGCCACGTGTCGGTCACCCTTGCGCAGTTACGTGACCAGCGATTTAAAGTCATGGAAGTGGACACTTCAGTGATGATAATTTTGGTAATGTCATGGAACACTTCTCCGACGACCTGAGTATGAGTATCTTGATTACTGTCATAAATTTGTCATGGATGTACATGCATGACATAGAAGCCCTCTTGTGACAAACCACGTATCATCACGGAAGTGTATTTTTTGTAGTGTATATGCGTGTGCTAGAGGGTTGTGGGATGGAGAGATCTAGAGAGAGAAAGACCCTCTTTCTCTGCTAATCGTTAGATTGACAAAGGATATTTTTGAGAACACAAAATCATAGCGATGCTGAAGCGTACTCCTTCCGTTCCAAAATAGATGACTCAACTTTGTACTACCAACTTTGAAGCGGAGGAGTACAAATCCTAAACTAGTTTGGCCTAGTGGGTTTTAGTGATATGACATGTGCAGTGCCGTCCAGTCTTTGTGTGTGGTAGCAGTATTGCGGAGTCGAGTAAGTTTTCTTGAAGCGGAATTCAACGAAGTCATGATGGTTCCTTCATTCGACCAACTTCGATTAGGAATGGTTGAGTCTGCTTCTGACGGGATGGGCGAGGATAAATTTGTGCATGGCGGGTGGACCAGGATGGTCGATGTCCCACATGTCTGCGAATGAAAGTATTCTTTCAATATAGGGGCGAGCAGCAGTATTCATTATTGTTTATTTTTGATGAAAGCTATTGTATCCTTTATTACGATGGAGGAGTGTGAAACACGGCAGCCCATTGAACTTGGCATGTGCACAACTCCTCCTTCCTCATGTAATACTACCATAGTGTTGACTATAAGGTTGGCTATAAGGTTACAACTTTTCTCACTTTCTCTCTATCTATTTCCTCTCAAAAAAATTTACCTTTCTTTTTAGACACAATTGTTTTTTATACCTCTTTTTTAGAATTAGTTTTTTATACCTAGGAGCACGTGTGAGGCGGGCTCTTGCGAACCCACTCCTTGACTTTGTCAATGCCTCTCTATTCTCCACATAAGTGGGCTTATAGCCTAGTATTTTACTAGTACTACTTGCTCTGAATCACGAGCAGTGGCGTCGAGGGAGGCGGCGGAGGGAGGGTTTACAGGTGGGCGGGGTGGTCAAAAGCGTCTTTGGGAAGCCGTCGGGACTCCGCATGGCCCATCACATTATCACCATATATTTCTTGGAGTCCGTGCACTGGTGAGGCGATCTCTTCTCCTCCCCATATCTCTCTCTCACCGGCCTTGAGCAATTAGATTTGGCTATCGACGGTTTATTGATTCGATCCCACATGTTAGTGAAAATGCAAGACAATGCGTGTCCCCTACGGTGGCGTAGCGAGCGGATTGTCGAAGTGCGCAGCGTACGAGTCGTAAGTGTGCCACCTTTTCCTTTTGAACTTGCAAAGCGTAACATTTTCATGCGATCGATCGATAGAAATCCAGAACAAAATAGCGAGGTGGGGCTTTCTAGCGCGTTAGGCGGGATAGTTTGAGTGATATGGCGTGCTACAGTTGAGGAGTCGAGTTAGGGGTACGGGCAGCGGACTATATACACCGTCCGGACTATTGAGCGTGAAGATACAAAACTCAAGACTCCGTCCCGTGTCCGGATGGGACTCTCCTTTGCGTGGAAGACAAGCTTGGCGATCCGGATATTATATTTCCTTCCTTGTAACCGACTCCATGTAAACCCTAGTCCTCTCGGTGTCTATATAAACCGGAGAGGTTGGTCATAGAAGGCCGATCACAATTACAATCATACCATCATAGGCTAGCTTCTAGGGTTTAGCCTCTATGATCTAGTGGTAGATCTACTCTTGTACTACTCATATCTTCAATATTAATCAAGTAGGAAGTAGGGTTTTACCTCCATCGAGAGGGCCGAACCTGGGTAAACATTGTGTCCCTTGCTTCTGTTACCATCAGCCTAAGGCGCATTGATCGGGACCCCTACCGAGATCTGCTGGTTTGACACCGACATTGGTGCTTTCATTGAGAGTTCCTCTATGTAAATCGCTGCAAGGCTCGATGGCTCCTTCAATCATCGTCAGCGACACGGTCCGAGGTGAAACCTTTCTCCCGGACAGATCTTTGTGTTTGGTGGCCGCTTGCTGAGGCTGAATTAACGCTTGGCCATCTGGAGCGGATCGGCGGCTACACCCTGGCCATCAGATTAGGTTTGAAACCTGAACTACGGCGGACATCGCGGAGACTTGATCTTGACGGATTCGGGCCTATACCGAAACACTGGGCGATCCACGAGCGAGCACAGCTTAGACCTCTTTGTCAGACAATGCTCGAGATATCACCCGGCAAAGCCCGGATCTAAATCCGGAGCAGGCAGCGTGGCCTAGGGCGGAGGATGGACCCGCCCGTGGCCGTTACACTCATCGGCGGTGGAGCTGAATACAAGCCTCCACTTGAGGAAGCTGTGACTTGGACCCCGGACTCGCGTCCGGTTGTAGGTTCTAATCGCACACTCCCGAGCCCGCCCGAGCCTGGTTGGAGCTCCGTAATGGAGTTTACCGCTGCGGATATCTTCAACACTCGCCCTTTGGCGACATCTGAACGATTAAAGTCTCTCTCTCTCGTCGGAGGCTCTTGGCGAACTATGTCCGGCCAGTGGAAGCGAGCGGCGAAGGAATCGTTGCCCACCACCACCACTTCATTGCCCTTTGTTGATGATTTAACCGGCGTGCTTGACTTGACTCCGAAGGCATCGGCCAGGATAGACGGCGATGCAGGAGAAGATTCGGAATCTCTAGGGCACTAGACTGCTACCTCATCACCGATATATACATGGTGGACCGCCCAAGGGGGCACAGCGACAATCCGGAATAAAACCCGGGCAAAAGCCAAAAGCAGCGGTAGGGCGCCGCTCAAAGTCCAACAGTAAAAATAGCGACAAGAGCGCGGAAGGATCGACACCCAGTCAACTCCGAAGGCAATAATGGCCATCTGGACCCAGCGATGGAGCGGGCAGGCAGGTCATGCGAACAGGTTCGTAGCGGACTCCGATCACAATGATCGAGGGCGAGCTCATCAAGCGGCCCGAGGCAGAACAAAGTCCGGATGACGCGCATTCATCATCCGGAAACACGCGGAGCGAGATAACCTCCACGAAGCTTATGGCCACGCAAGAAGTCTAAAAAGCGAAGCAGCGGCTAAAAGCGCACGGAAGCCTTCGATCGCCAGATGGAATAAAGTGCTGAACCGAAGAAGATATGGCAGCGATCGCCATACAAAGAGCTATCAAAATGTAGCTATTGCGAGAATTCGATGGCGAGCCGTTCCACAAAGAATAACGACCGAGGAGGCGGACATACCGCTTCATAACCACAGCAGGCGGCTACTAACGCGCTCACGATTTGCGTGAGCACTGGATAAGAAAGCGTCGCGGCCGAGCCCATCACGGATCTAAAGGACACACCCGGCGAGGACTATGGTCACCAAAGCGATCATACAAACCAAATACCAGTTTGGAATACGCCGGACACGCAACGATAGCGGCATGCCCACGCCGTCCGGTCTGAGAGGGCTGCCCACCTTGTGCTTCATCGAAGAAATCTTGGACCATGAATTTCCACAAGGCTTCAAACCTGTGAACATAGAGGCGCCTAGCGGAACAGCGAGACCGGAGTGCGGATCGAGATTTTATCTGCATATTTACATGGCTCGTGGGGGCGACCTCCACGCCATCAAATACCTTCCCCTCAAGTTGAAGGACCAGCTCAACACTTGGTTGAAAAGCCTCCCGAAAATTCAATTGGGAGTTGGGAGGAACTCGAGGGGCGCTTTTAGGGCCAATTTTCAAGGGACTTATGTCCGAGCCTCCGGATCTGCAGACGATTTAGGTCACATAATCCAACAGCTCGGAGAGTCCGCCCGCAAGCTTTGGAACAGATTCCTCACTAAGAAGAATCAAATTGTCGATTGTCCGGATGCCGAAGCCTTAGCAGCATTTAAACACAGCATCCGCAATGAGTGGCTCGCCAGACACCTCGGCTAAGAAAAGCCAAGGACAATGGCAGCCTTAACAAGCCTTATGACCCGCTTTTGTGCGGGTGAAGACAGCTGGCTGGCCCGTAAAGGCACCAGCGATCCTAGCACATCGAAATAAAGGATGGCGGAAACCACGGCGTAACAAAACAAGCGCCAAAACAAGGAAGAGAGCTTGGACAACACAAGCAGTAGCGCGGATTCAGGGCTCGACCCGATCAGCAAAAAGCCACTTAAAAGGCGGTAAAGAGGACCGTCCGATCGAAGCGAGTTACGGACAGGTGTGCCAAATTCACGGCACCCCGACAAACTGCGAACCACACGCCTGAAGAGTGCTGGGTCTCCAAGCAGGCGGCAAATTAAATGCGAACACAAGGGAAGGAAACATCAAGTGAAGGCGTGGATGAACCTCGTCAGGCCGAACAACGGGGACAGAAAAAATTCCCACGAGAGTTAAAATAGTAAACATGATCCACGCGACTCACACATCCACGAGAAGGCACAAGCGCTCGCTCAAAAGCAGCGTCAGCTATAGAGCCCATCGTGCCCACACCTAACAAGCTGGATGGCTTGTCCGATCATCTTTGATCACACGGACCGCCTAACTAGTATTCGGTGCGGAGGATCGAGAGGCCTTGGTGCTTGACCCAATAATCGGCGGATACCATCTCCACGTCCTTATGAATGGCGGCATAATCTCAATTTAATATACGAGGACACTATGCGGAATGGGGATAGACCCATCGAGAATCAGCCAAAGCAACACCACCTTTGAAGGGTAATACCGGGCGTTGAAGCCTACTGGCGGGGCTCCGTCGTACTAGAGGTAACATTTGGCTCCCGGCAACTCGAGCGAAGAACTACTCTTCACCATCGCACCCTTCAAAGCAGCTATCACGCATTGCTTGGAAGAAGCGGCCTTCGTCTGCTTCAGCATAATACCGCACTATGCCCAACTTACACTCAAGATGCCGGTCCATGTGGCGTCATCACCATCAACGGAACAGGCGCTCTTCACACGAGAGGAACCATAGCGGCTCTGGCGGCCGAACTCTAAGCGGACCTCCGATGCAAAAAGCATGGTAGTCGTCAAGACCCACGGACACGGTTAGGCGGGTCCGGCAGCCTGAATAAAAATGAACCGAGTACGCCGTATATGTAATCCATAGAGGACACTAGGGCTATAAATATTTAATATAGCCCCACATTGGCCAAACCTTATTGGCGAGGCCAACGTCTTACTTTTACTATCCATCTCATACTTAACTTCATACTCTCTTACGAGTTTTCTTCTTCTGAGATACAATGGTGCGATACCCTTCGAGGAAGCAGCTGCTGGAGACAAAGGCGCGAGGCGTGCAGCGGGCCCGCTCAAGGTTTCTTTTAGATTAAGCCCTGTGTAAACCTTTTATATTGCCTCTTGTTGTTCACACATCCCATGGGTACTACACCCAAAGAGGATCTGCCTTATTGGCATTTAGCCACGACAGTTAACATACGTACACGGAAATCGAGGTTTATAATGAAAGGGCATTCTTCAGCCCATTTTACTTTCCAAAGTCCGAATACCTTGGAGTGTTGGCGTCGAGTTTGGCCTTATATGCATCAGCTCGAATCATGTCTTTGGTCAAATGTTGGGTTTGCCCGGCTCACTGGGTTTGCCGCATACGTTCCGTTCCTATCGGCTAAAGGCGGGCAAGGAGAACTCTCTGCGATTGTGCCTGGTTATTCGGATGAGCACCTCGATGAAAGCCGGCAGTGTCATGATCTGACGAGAACTGTTCAACCACTCGAAGACTTATCGGAATCTTTAGGATCCTCCACATTAACGAAGGACCGTTTCGGTCATGTACACCCAGCGCCGTATTTTTCATGAACACCCCCACATTGTATGCGTGGGGTGAAATAATATTGACTTAACTTTCGGATCACACACACACACACACACACACACACACACACACACACAATATATATATATATATATATATATATATATATATATATATATATATAGCGGCCATACAGGAGACACAATAATACTTTCGGCAAAAAAGTATAAATATAGCCTTACAACCAAAATAACATTGTTTTTACAATGGTTCGATCTATCCTCGAATAAGACATTCTTGGCGCCTTGCGCCTCTATTAGCGGGCACCTTACATTACCTGCGCCAAATAGTGCTCGGCGGATCTTGTCCTCCGCCGGATTACAGGTCGCTTCTAGCGCTGGCCTCCATATCTGTCAATATGCTTTAGCGGGCAAGAGCCATTTGTGCACCCTCTATGCGCCGACCTCCTCATAGCATCGATCGAGGCACGGCCCCAAGGAACTGCTGCACCAAACCAAAGTAATTGTCGGCTTGGCCCCTTGGCCAAAGATGGTCTATTACGACCGCATTCAAGTCCGGACAACTTGTGAAGCTCCGCCACGGCAACAATCTTCTCATTAGCGGCGGCGGACGCATGGGAGCATTGAATTGCGACGAAAGCTTCTCCACTTCTTTATCACCTTGATCCTCGAAAAACTTGGCTGCATCAGCGGCACTCTTCGCCAAGTCCGCTCGCATCTGCGGACTCAGCGTCGGTCAGAGGAGCATGCCGGATCAAAAACTTCGTCCATGGATAAGTAGGAGCCCCGACCGCGATTTTACCGACTGTTGAAGCTCCTCCCTTTTACCCGACCTCGGTCCGCATCTCCTTGGTGGCATTAAGTGCCTTGTTCAGGTCGTCCGACTTAGCCTTATTATCCTTTTCAAGGAGCTCATGCCGGTCGTGGCGTTTTCAACTCCACAGCCATTTGGCTATCTTTTCCTCACTTGACGATGAGCAGCCTGTTCGGCTCTCAATTCTTGACCGCCTTTAGAGCGTCACTTGCTTCTTCCGGGCTTGCTCCTTGGCTTGGCAAGTTCCGCCCTTAGAGCTTCCACGGCAGCAACACCATCTGCGGTCCAAGCATATTGCATTAATATTATGCCGTCTCTTATTTTCCTATACAACATAATAAGGAAGCGAGCACATACCTTGTAGATCGTCGGCCGCTTGTTCACCAGCGTGATATCGGCCTCAATAGATCCGATCTGCCTCCTTAGCTCGGAAAATTCAATGGAGTGGTGGTGGCGGACCCTTAGATACCTGCGCATATACAGCACAATCATTACTATATGATCCCCGTTTGCCGCCTAGGGAGGGCAACAGTCTCGGGGCTACTATCCATATGGAGCACACCTAGCACGTGCCTCACGGCCAAACAATAGTGTATTTTCCACTACATACCTCAAAACCTCACGAGCAAGCTCGTAAATGCTTCATTCAAACGCTTGTGGCGGATGAAATCTTCTTGAGCACCACGCTCATTAATGGCGGTGCTCCTCGAAGTGCATCTCGCTCGAGAAGGCTGTCGATGCGTCCGGCGGACATCCAGTATGTCGGACCCTCCTTATCGCCCCGTGGAACCAAGCGCTCGGGCTCGGTGGCTGATGTATTGGCTTCGGCCGGCAGATCCGGACTCCTCCGTGTGAGACCTCGGTGTCGCCCGCTTCATGAGGCGGAGAGGTGGGTGGGGTCTCGCTCTCCATCATCTCGGGAGGAAGATCCCCGAAGGCGAACTCTGTTGAGAAGAGCTGCTAGCCGGACTGCAAAAGCGAATCCTGGTTATTGATCTCGAGAAATGCGGTACCTTCAAATTAATGATTAACTTACAGCTCGGTAGAGGCTGGCATGTTAGCGGGCATGGCCGGTGAGGTGACCGTCATGGCAGAGCCCTGGTGATACCTTTTCCTGGTTTGGGCATCTCCGTCTCCAAGTCTTTGGAGGCAGCCCTTTTCCTCCAGCGGGAGGAGGCTTTAACCTCCTTCCGACTATCCTCCTCGGGGAGGTAACAATTCGCCCAGGTCGGATCGCAACATGTGAAGTTCGGTTTCTTTGTTCTTCCCTTATCTTTCCCTAAGGGCATTTTGCGAGCACCGGTCAAGTATCTTGGCAATGGTGGGATTAAGCGAGCCTTGGGAAGTGGCGTCGGACACTGATTCTCTCCGCCTTATGGAGCCATTCCTGGCCACGGATGATTTTCAGAATAACAACTATGACCAATATAAAACAAAGTGTCCGGTATCAAGGTTTCTTACTTGGGTATCTAGGCGATTGCAGCTTAGGCCAGCATCCTCGATGGTGTGGGACACTCTACTTGTGGTCGAAGAATAATTTACACATCCTTGAGCTTGAGGCGAAGAAGTGCTTAACAGTCAGGGACCCTCTGGTTGAACTCCCACATCCGGAGAGGCCAGCGTTGGCACGACAACATCCATCGGATTAACATCACTTGAATTATCTTGACAAGGTTAATGTCCCTCTCAAGAAGCTCTCGGATGCGGTTCTGCGATCTTGGTACATCACCGGAGCCCCAATTCCGTCCTCGTCGGTCCAAGGCGCCCGATTGTGACGGAGGCCCAGCGGAACTTCGGGAGTGGCTACCCACTTTGTGCCTCTGGGAGCCGTAACATAGAACCACCTCCGTTGCCATACGTTGGATACTTCTGGGAATGAACCCTCTGGCAATGGGGCACCGGCGTTCCTGCTTATTATGGCACCTCCGCACTCCGCATGTCGCCTCTCGATCATCTTGACTTCACATTAAAGGTCTTGAGCCATAAGCGAAGTGTGGAGTAACGTGGAAAAAGCCTCGCACACAATGATAAGCGGCGAGATATGGAGGATAGCGTCCGGAGCTAGATCATGAAAATCCAACCCGTAATAGGACATGAGCCCCCTCACAAAGGGATCGAGGTAAGGCCCAAGCAGCGGAGAAGTGAGGAACAAACACGGCGCTCTCATTGGACTCTGGTGTAGGGATGACCTGCCAGGCGATGAAGCTTGTCTTGGATGTCGGGTCGAGATATCCGACCTCCACTGAGCCTCGCAATGTCCTCCTCTTGGATCGAGAGGCCACCCACGACCTTGAGGTTGGATCCGGACATATTGGAGGATATAGAGGCGTGGGAGCTTAGGTCTCGGGTGTTAGAACTCGGCGCAAGAAAGCCGAGGAGGTGGAAAAGAGGCATAGGCCTCGGCCTCTTTATAAAGAGGTGAATATCAAGAGTCCTCGGCGTGACCGCTTGAAGCTTATCTAAAAACACGGAGTCATACCAGCGGTCATCGTGAGATTCACTGCCCATATTGATGGAAGATCCGTAACAAGAGAACACGATCTCTGCTTTGGCGGGGCGTGCCAATAAAACCGCCCTAGGCGAGTCGAGGTGGGGCGAAAGCGCCGGTTCGTGTTGGACTGAGCCATGATGCAAGAGCACGGCGTGCGGAGATTGCCGCAGATCGGATTTATGCTATGTTCCCTGCGATGGTATGCGAGAATCACCTCGCTGATCGAGACCACGGTCTAAGTGTTGATAATTACTTTGGAGTATTAGTAGATGGAACCCGCCCTGCAATGCAGAAGACAAGACTACGCGCGGACTCGCCGTCATTGAAGCCGGTTCGAGAGACTCTTGAGGAGTCTGGATTAGGGGTATCGGACAGCGGGACTATATACACCATCCGGACTATTGAAGCATGAAGATACAAGACTCAAGACTCCGTCCGTGTCGGATGGGACTCTCGCTGCGTGGAAGACACGCTTGGCGATTCGGATATTATATTTCCTTCCTTGTAACCGACTCCATTAAACCCTAGCCCTCTTCGTTGTCTATATAAACCGGAGAGGTTGGT